>JAMQTF010000023.1:0-215425 GCA_025919625.1 Trichoderma arundinaceum
TACCAGCTGCGTGATATTATATGCTACCCAAGTCCGACCTGACCCATCCGCCAATAGAAATCCTGAACAGGTAATTGGAAATCCCTATCTATACTAACCTATAGGTAACCGGTTCGTCACAATTACTTAAGGTTTAAGGTAATTATTTAAATAAAAGCTATAAATATATAATAAGCTAAGCTTTTATAAAGTTAATATAAAAAGGATTTTTTTTAAGCTAAACTAATAAGTAATTAATAAAAAATTAAAAGGTATTTATATAATTAATAAATAATACTTTTATAAATATAATTAAGTATTATTTTATATTTATAACTAGTTATTTAATTATTTTAAATAAGTATAAAAAAGGTAAGTTATATATTTAAATATATTAAGCTAAATTAATCAATAATTTATTAATTTATTTATAGATTAATATTTATTTTATTAATCTTGGGTTAAATTAAGTTATTAAACCTTAATTTCTTTTTAATTAGTTAAAGAACTAATATTAATCTAGCTATGCTTGTTGTATAAGCTTCTTGGTTGCAACTATAAGTATTGGGTTATAATAATATAATATATTACTTAAGTTTAACTTAATTATATTATTAATATTAACTTTCTAAATATATAATTAGAAATTACTATTTATGTTAACTCTATAAGTAAGAATTTGTTATAATTTTTATAATAAATAAGTTTTTTTAATAGTATTATAGCCTTTACTAATTTTTTAATAAGCTGAGAATTAACTACTAGATATAGAAATATTTTATAGTAACTTTACGACTAAGGAGCTAGCGAGGTGAAAGAGGTAGGCTGGACAGCGGCTACTATCTGCGCAGACTTGTGGGTTAATCCTCCCGGCTTTAAAATCCTATCTCCATTCTTAGACACCAAGAGCCAGGAATAAAACAGCTCTTTACAATGTATATGTGAGCCAGTGGCTGTCAATATGATATGTCGCCTGCTATTGAAGCGACTTCAGATACAGGATCTTGGCGGACTTTTGCGGAGAATAGAATGCGGGATCTGACTTTGCGGCGCCCCACCAACTAAAGCACCTTCGACTGGCACTAGTTATCGCTGGTTATCACAGACAGTAATGGAGAGGTGATTTAATTTACAACAAAACATGAACATGCCAAGACACAACCTTTCCTGATAGACTTGTCTTCTTATTGATATTTTGGTATTCTAGCGCACACTCGTTCAAGGCGATCCGCTTAATAACCTATAACCCGGTAAAGAAATGGCTTGCATCACCATACATATACTTAATGCTCCCTGGCTGGATTATTTAACTCCCAATGCGATTTAAAGTGCCAATGATATCAGCACCTTCCTCTCTATAAGTGTTATAATCCGACATATAGCAAAGATTTATATTATAATAGACATTACAGTACATTGCATAGTTGTCTACATATCTAAACTACGATCAGTCAATCGGCTAAGCAGTGCTAGCAATTTCTCGAAATCAGCTAGCTCTCATCAACGAACTAGCAATTGTCGAAGCTGTGCAATGTAACAGATAAACAGACGTCACTTAGCTCATTTCTCTTGTTAGCGATATATTACAACAAGACCTCCATCCATCCTGTCGCATGAAGGATTCATCCCATCACAATTTCCGCTAGTTACGCCACCTAAAACTCCGCTTCAAGGGCTGAGAATCTACGACGACGATCCATTCCGCTGGTTAGGCAGCACATTATACAACGCCATGAATCAGGATCAGATTACCACAATCAGGGACACTACTGGTGTATTGACACGCACTTTCGAAACTGCCTGGCTTTGCGGAGTTTCGATAAATGGCCGCCGTATGCATTTGAAAAGGAGTAAAATTAAGCGTATAAATAGAGTTGCGATTTCAACATTATTTTTGTACTTAATCGCCACTCTCTCACAACTATCAGATATCAATCTCAGGACTCCCCCAAGTATCAACTATCAAAGCACCAATCGTCACTCACAATGGCTTCATTTAAGCATATCGCCCTCCTCGGTGTATGCTTCTTTCCCTATGCCTGCGTTACTTTTACAACTCACTAATCAACCCATATGCAGAAAGGAATGCTCGGTTCCGCTATCCTACCCCAGCTTGTCGAAAAAGGCTTCGAAGTCACCCTATTCACTCGCTCCAGGTCCTCTATCAAAGATATCCCTTCAGGAGTTCACGTTGCGGAAGTCGACTACTCTTCTCTCAGCGGTCTGACTGAAGCTCTAAAAGGCAAAGACTCGGTGGTTACTACAATAACCGCAGCAGCTATCCCAGAGCAAAAGATTATTATCGACGCTGCTATCCAGGCGGGCGTGAAGCGATTCATCCCAGCGGACTTTGGCGCCCTGTCTACCGATCCCAGTGCCAAGGATCTCCCAATTCATATTCCGACGGCTCAAATACGACAGTATCTGACTGAAAGGGCACAAGAGGGCCAAATAGAGTATACAGTCCTCTCCAACGGTCTTTTCCTGGAGCTGATATTCTCTTTCCCTTTCGTTTTCGATGCCGCCAACAGGAAGGTCGAGCTAATTGACAACGGCGAGAATCCCTTCAGCGTCACTACCGTAGCTTCCATCGCGAAAGCTGTCGCAAACTTATTGAAGAATCCCGAAGGGACCAAGAACCGCATCATTTTCATCCATGACCTGACCGTAACACAGGCGCAGCTTGTGAGGCTGGTCAAGAAGTACTCATCGCCTGAGCCGGAATGGACTGAGACAAAGTTGGATTCTGCAGTCGAGTTGCAGAAGAGTCTCGAAAGCTTTGCGCGGGATGGATTCACCATGAAGAATGGAGCCGGTTTGTTGCGGTTAGCCCTCCTTGGCGGGAAATATGCGAGCGCATATAAAAACGTGGAGAATGAGCGTTTTGGTCTGGAGCTTTGGACTGAAAAGGAACTGGATGCGTTTGTTGCTTCGAAGATTCAGTAAATGTTACTCGAATTTCCTGCATGCTTTGAGAAATAGTTGAATAGATTTTAGAGTGATATATGCGGGCAAGCCTTTTTTTATTGCCGTGGGAGAAGCGAGTCGTGTGTGGTAGAATAGAATCGCTTTGCAGCGAATGAGGCTGCCTGGCGCAGGATGAGCGGCATTTCGAGTGACGATTAAAAGTTGTGAAAATTGATCAGAAAATGGATGAATGGCAAAAAGAAGCTGTCGGACGAACAGCAGTTGTAGATACCGAGTCGTGGCGAGTAGAGTTGTATGTAGGCGGCTATTACTTGTCACTGGAGATGCGCCCTCTGCCGCCTTCTAAGAACATGAGAAGCCAAAAGATTTCTCGCAATTGAAGGCCCGCCTGACAATTGGCTGGATTTTCAATGCAAGATATGCAGAATTTTATGAACAAAGCGAAAAAAGATGCCCAGTTATCATATGGATGAAAGTTGGAGAATTTGGACATCGCCCTCAAAACGAAGTCTTTAACCCATTCCCAGTTGCCTGGCTGACTCATACGAGGCATAAAGTGTCGGTCAGAACCTGTTATTATCAGCCCTACTACTTGCGAGGATCACGCGGTGGAGAAGTGGCTGTGGACGCTGTGTGTCGTGACATCCGGTTCTATAGCAACACGCTCGCACAGACGCTCCTGCGCGGGCTGCTGTTCCAACAGCTGCGTAGCGAAGCGCTTGTTTTATCCTAGGTTAAGGGAAGAGGGGTGCGATAAAGGCTTTTATTCTCTGGCCAGAGGTGTTTGCCCTCGTCTCCGACTCTCTTCCAGCACCCTTGTCCCCCGTTCGCCGCTATGTGTTCCGCAAGTATCTCGCACTCTCCATCACTTCCCGATGCCTGAGACGCCTGTTCTTTGGACCGTTTGGAGAGACGAGATGATGTCTAGGTCCAGTGCCTCTTCCTCCTCGGGTGTATCGCACTGCACCCTCGCTCTCCACTGCCCAGTTGGCTGCCGTCGACCGGTCCCCACCAGAACGTTCCGATGTGGCCTGTGGCTGAATCCTGGCCGTCGCTACTAATGATATCCCCCGTCAGCAGCGGCCGCAGCATGCCCGCTGCGCAGCGAAGCCTCCTCAGTCAGCGCAATGTCCTTCTTCAGCATTTGCAGCAGCCGGCGGAACATGCGCGACTCCTCATGCGGGCCCCTGTCCCACAGTAGGAGCCCGGAGTTGAGGTAAAAGTCCGCGGCCGCCGCAAACCCGCCCACGACGTCGGCAGCGCGAGCTTCCGGCTCCGTGGGGCTACCGGCACATGGCAATGTGAGGCTCCGCGCTGGCGCTGTTCTTGGTGTCGCGTGAAAGGGAGAGGATGTGTCCCTCGGTGTATGCGAGGAGGAGCGGGCTCAGGCCCTTGCAGCCGCTGTATGTGGTCGAGTCGCCACTGTCGCATATACTCCTCCCTGAGGCAAGCGTCGGGTACACAGCGTGATGAGACGTTTGAGGCCGACTGGAGCAGGACATCATGGCGCGGGTGATACTTCGGAGTGCGTCGATGGCGGGCTCGACATCCATCTCGCGCGCAACGCATAGCGCCGGGGAGGTGGTGAAGTAAAATGGTATTAAACGCAGGGCTGTCAGATTTTCGGCAAGGCTCGAGGATGACTTCTGCCAGATGTCGAAGAGGGTCAACCTTGCAGTAGAAACCCTCTGCTAACCTGCTCTTGACAGCACGGGCGAAAGTGTGTGCCCTGGACGCAGCTGTCAGTACAGTCTCTTCGGCCTTAGATGTTATCTATATTTGCGAACACCCACACTAACATTAAACGCTTGAGAACTTCGTTATCCTGGTCCTCGTCATCTGAGGACAGGTCGTTTTTCTGCTCTCTACCTCTTTCATGTCGAGCAACGTCAGTAGGCCATCGAGGTGGGCATCCGCGGCCTGAAAATTGCCGATACAGCTCTGTTAATCCTCCAGGTTAGCTGCCCTCTCCGGCGACACACACAGCGTTAACAGTGTAACGTTCTCACCTCTGTTGCCGAAAGTGTAGCGATCAGTTTCATACAGGCTGAGGATATCTTTGCGTCTGGGCTGTGCAACCACTCGTTCACCAGCCGGATCGGCTCGCCCTTGTGGTACAGAAACGTGTTCTCGTAGTCATGGAGCAGTCCTGTCCTCCACGAGCAGTGTAGAGCGGCTATTAAAAGCGTGTTGTGGAAGGCCGTGGGGTCCTGGGCCGCCATCAACAGGTTGTATGGTAACATCAGTACCAGAAAGTAGTTGGCTCTTTCTGCGTTATGCTTACTCCGTGGACCAGTCACTCTTGGGGTCGCCAGGTGCGAGAATCTTACATAGCATGCCAAGGGGGTTGCTGGCTATAGACCAATCCTTGCGAGATAAGCTTGCTGAAGCTGGCAGCTCATCAGGAGACTCTGACTGGGAAGAGCTGTCGGGCTCGTTCTCGTCTCTGGACAGCTCACAGTAGCGGAATATCTTCCCGGAGCTGAACAGTGGCTTGGCCGAGATGTTAATAAACGGGTCGGCCGCTGTGTTGGGCAGCTGCCACACGAGGAACTCAGGCATGCCCGGCTGCCCGATCCGGCGGTCCTTGAGTGCGAATGATGGCGGTGCATACTTGCACTCCCGGTTGCCGATGACGCAGTTGGAACTACGGGGAGGCCGGGTCAGCGAGAAATTCCACGAAGCAAAGGTGGCAATAAACGCAGCATTGTATCAATTTTGGCTCCCAGAACAGGCGCCATAACAAAGTCGCCGATTATACATAAAGAGGGACGACCAGCATCACCTACCACGCCGGGCGGACCTCATCGCAGCGCATATGGCGCTCTTTGCATGAAAAGCATCCGTTCCGGCTGCGTGAGTGATAACGGTGTTTTTTCGTCTGCTGTGCTCCTGTTATCTCCATTATCATTACTCTTCCTATCGGCCAGGGGGAATTTTTCTGGTGGCTTGCTGCTACAGGTCGTCCCTCGTCGGAGCAGTTGCTCGAGATTTTAATGTATAAGAGTTCGATACGCCGGAGCTATTCTTTGTTGGGAAGTTAAGATCCAGGAAGGCTTTTGCAATAAAGGGGCAGCGCTGCTGGGTACACAGAGCGGCAGGGATTAAGCAAAAAAGGCGTGGTAGCACTTAGAATAGAGCCAATTCCTTTACTTCAAAACAGTTCTATGAGAGCTAGCTAACTGGTTATTTAGACTGAATTCATTAGCTTCCCAAAGCGGGGCTAACAAACTAGCGCTGCATCCCGGCATCGTCTCTAGTCTACTAACACTGCATTTACGCCTTAACTGCCGCTGCTAGCTCTAATCGGGCAAGCTTACAGAGGACCCAATCTAGTGACATGGATATAAGGGAATGGGACATTTTTAATCCCTTCTCAGCTAGCGGTTCTTTGTACTTTTGCTCTACCAGCATAATGAACCAGTTGAAGTTAATACCCCTGAAGTGAAGTTTGAAAGCAATAGTAACAGAGGTTACAGTTTGTTAGTTCATTGTAAGTCCTTTATGTTAAGTAATCGAATGATTAAGAAGTAGTCCTTGAACTAAGGAAGCAGTAAGTAGCATACAGAATAAGATACTCTAATAGACAAAACCTTGGCGTTGTTGCTGTCTTTCACATTACCCATCACACCTCGAATGAGGGAGGCATCGGGAAACGGAGCCAAGATGAATTCAAGGGACGGATTTTGGTTGGGTATGGTGGCGTTTGTTGTACTTAACAGCGTTGCTGTTATCTTGAGGTTATGGCTTCGGATCACGAGCACAAGTTTTAGATAAAAGCAACAACTTCCGTTGCTGCTCTTGGGGCACCCATGGTTGTGCCTTGACTAACTTCTGCAATAGCTAGTTCTCGCGCTGTGGCTTATTATTTCTGCTACTGCCTCCCTACCATTGTATCGAAAAGGCGGGGAAGCTAAATGTCGTGAATAGTGATGATGTCTTACGCTGACCATCTATATCCCTAACAACAGCCACTACAATAACCCGTCAAGGATGGCTAGCACAAGGCGCATTTTATATACAACGGAAAAGCTCAATAGAGCTTTCAAGATAAATCTTCCAGTTTGGAAGACTAGCTGTCCGCCCGGGCCGGCACAGCCCCGCCGGCTCGGGCTCGCCATGCCTAGGCTGAATCCGAGGCCTACTTGATAACTTGTTATTTCGTTGATTCGCCTCTTAAGAAGATATTCGCTTAGCATCGGCTGTCTATAGAAAACAGTTAAACAAGTAAACAAACGAACGAATCTAAAGCCCGCCCATTGCAACCTTGTAGTAGTCTAGTGGTCTAGTGGTCTAATACTTGCGCCATAAATACAAGCGTTGCGACAGGGACAAGAAGGGCAAGGACAGTCAGCTAGCGGTGTGCCGGTCTGTGGTCGTGTAGCATGGACTGCTTGGTTTCAGGGGTAAATCATTAATAGTTTTGTATAATACTGTTCCTTGGTAGATTTTACTCTGCACAGGACGAGGTCTTTGCCCTGCCCGAATATTCGCGAGACTAGTCTAGTATAGATGCTCTCCTTATATCCCAGCTTTCCTCCTCATATCTTAACTCAGCACGTAGTGAAAGTTAAGCCACTCTTCAACCACACACCTTGGACTAAAAAATGTAGATTCTTCTTTTGTTCTGCCAACCTCGTAGCAGAATTAAAGAACGCTTGAGGTGGAATGCCTTTGATATATGTCTTGCAATCCAATATTCTCAACTATACACTCCTCGCTTTCGTTTATTATAGTGCCTGGAATTGGGTTGATGCTCTGTGTATTGTGGCTACTCCAGTTCCTTGAGCCCCCTCCATAAGTGATTATATCATCAGGTGGTTGATTGTCGAGCTGGTCTGTGCAAAGCATTAAAGTAACGAAGCGTCCGAAGGTAGGCATTAGCCACACTTTAAGGAGGGGAAAGATCATAGGTAAGTTTGTTGTAATAACAGCAACAAAGGTCTCGCGTATAGCCCAAGATATAGTTAATGGCTTCGTTGTCTTTGTATCCTAGGTCACTTCTGTATTAGATTTCATTCTGCGCTATACATGAATGTCTGAGCCTACTGTAAAAATAAGGGCGCAGCGCAGAATAGCACAAAAAATAATAAATATTCCGCCACTAAAGAGAAGTGCAAGCACCAACTTCCTCAAGCGCTTAAAACCTGACGCCCAAAGCATTGGCATAGGGATTGATATTAGATATAGATCAGTTGATATATTAAAAATTAAGTGTGTCCAGATGATTTGTCTAGAAATAGCAGGCTGGCAAGCATCTAGAGAGATAAAAGAAAGATAGAAGTTAGTATTAAGTGGTGAGAGATTTATTACTAGATTAATACTAACTTCCAGGATCTGGAAATATCTGCCAGAATTTATGAAAAGGTCGACAGCTGAGATATAGGTTCATTGTTATAATGATATAGCTTAGAGCTAGAAATATAAAGCCAATGTAAATGCGTATGCGGTAATGGCAAACTAATCCTTCCTATTAAAGTGGTATATAAGCAAGTTGTCTAAATTAAGCCAATGAGTTTTAGTAAAGCATACTGTCAGTCTTAGGTAAAACACTAGTAGTGACAATTTGAGTGTCCATAGTAGTGTTGAATATAGTACTAATACCGCAATCTGGAGTTTGCATCCTAGTATTCTAAAAGAGATATTAGCATATATTACATTCAAGGACCTAGATCTGGGTCAGTCAACCTCATATAATACTCTTCGCTATCCGGAGATAGGGCAGCCCGCTCTTCTTCCGTCATACCCTTATTTGATTTCCCATGCGTGATATGCCCGGTACAATATACGAGAGTTGTCTCAGCTATATAAAATATAATAGCCAGCAGTGCTAGGTAATCGTCAGCGCCTAGGCATCGAAACCCAGCGCTTTTAATTCTAGCAAATATCCTTAGTATTGTTATAGCAATTCCAATACCCAAGAGAACCCATGCCTCGGTAGAGAACCGATAAAAGGCCGCAAGCATAGGCGTTATTGGTGCTTGATTTGTTAACATCTTGTCTAGTTCGGCAGTGTTTGTGTATGTTAATAGGGACCCTTAGGGGAAGGTTGGGATTTGGCATATGCTATTCCTGACTGATTAATAGAGGCAAAAAAAAAACAGAAAAGGTTGGAGAGGATGTGACACTGTTATATATTTATTTTTGTTTGTTTCGCACTTTTTTTGCAGGTTCTCATGCCCCTAGTTAGTGTCTCCTACTAGAGTATAGTATTTCTTTGCCCTGCAAACTATCACCCGAGATATATCGGACTAGTAAAGGGTCTAGCTATGCTCTCACTAAGGATGTCTAATAACAGACTAGAGTAGGTTATGTGGCGTCTCGACTCTCTCAGTTCCAGACACAGGGTGCCATAGCTAGAGTACTATAGGTAAATCCAGCTCTAGTATTTGCTTTATATTATAATAAGTAAGCGTAAGAAAGTTTGTGTAGTATTAAGTCAAGAGGTGAAGTTTGGGATTAAAGTCTATATTACTAATAGGGTTCCGATATCGCATTCTTAATACACTCCCGATTTCCTCTTCAAACATATACCAAGCTTCTTAATCCCTATTATATTTTAGCTAGGCGTATTTAGTATTATTTAATAATAGTTATATAACTTCGCAAGACCCGCCAAGTATTGTGACTTGAATTTAAAGGGAAAATATCTTAACTTGCTTTTCTTGACCGCTAAAATAATCTCCCAAGCTTGATGATTATACCTAGTGGGTCTCTCAGCCACACCGGTATAGTATGACAGGTAAATATGATAGCTCAATGTCTCAGTATAGTTCCCTAATCAGCCCAATCTAGACAATAGGAGATAGCGTACTTATGGCAGTGGTGAGGCGTCCGACTAAGATAAATACAGCATATTATATCATCCATACTAAACCTATCTTGTGTACATGCAACAATTAGAAGACAATAGCATTTAATATTAGCGAAGCTGAAATTAATATAGATGAAAACTTATTTATTTAATTGTTTATATATTTAGAACTCGCTACTAGGCTGAAGAGTGGTCGGAATCCATTTTCTCTAGAGGAATGATTCCCTAGCTGTCCCAACTTCTCAGATTAGACACTAAAGAAAAGAGCTAAGGGAGCACTGCTAGGCTATATGCCTTTATAGCACTCCACAAATGTAGAGCCTACTTTGGCTGTCGGATTGAGCCTAGATACAACAAGTATTCTAACTGCTCAGAGGCGGGTTTTCGACGAATTTTGACAACTTAGACTAGGCAATCGCGACACTCATTTTCAGATTCGGTCATTTCATTTCTGTACTCTTCGCATTAAAAAGAGCCTTGGCTCGACCTCCATCTTTTATACAAGCACTGATGCCTTGTACATGCGACAATAGCAGCGCGATCCGCTCCCTCATCCTACTGTTTATAGCGGTAGGTTTTCCACTTTATTTCACAAACATGACAAGAACTAAGCGCCACAGCAGCAAGCTAGCAGACTGTGAGCAGGGTGCAGCTAGAAGGGCGACAAAATACATTTATGTGGCTGCATCCTGTATATAGGTGACTATATCATTCCCTATCCCCAGGATTACAGTATAATAGCTGATATTGCCACCTGAGTGTTAAATATATGGAGACTGTCTATTATATAATATACTAAATGTTGCTGGTGAGAAAGAAAAGGCCCCGCAATAGTGGGAATTGTATTAGGTTCACCTTAGCATTTAAGGGCGACACCTATCAAATCAACTATTTGCATGTTAGAGAGTGGGCTGAGAATGAATTTACATATAGGTTGAAATAGGAAAGCATTGTATGTTCCCTTCCTATGCTATGTCATGCTACTTGCACGCCAGTTAGTCTCTCCAGCACTTCTAAACTCAAGTTATTCCAATTCTATCCCTGTCGTGAACTTAATATCTAAAAAGATTTATCCAAAATAAACTGGTAATCTTCCACGGAAAGAAATCTAGTAAGCAGAGTTTAATTAAATTTATTAAGCTTCGCAGTCCTTCGAGAAAGTGCTATTGGCAATAAAGCGACCTAATAGGATAAGGAGAAAATTACACTACCCAGGAAAATGATTTCGCAATTAGATTTTTGTGTGTATAATCCATGAATGGTGCTGTATTTCGCTGATATACATTATACCAGAAGTAAGCGTTATGAATCGGGTTATAATTGAGTGTGGGATTCATGTTAGTGGTACCACTGCCTGTTTTTCCTTTAACAGAATAGCTCCGCTAATGAAGTGGAAGAATGGGGTTGCGAGAGTTTATTAGACTAGCCAGATATGGTGAAGTTATTGATAAGACTGTTCTGGTGGGGTGGACCTGTGGATATCTGTTCCAAGCTCTGGCGTTGCGGAGCTGGACAGAAAGTTTCTAGACTGGACCCTATCCTTACAGCCAACCCTTGCTACATCCATATACTGCATATTGGATTGGTTGCCAGATTACCCAATATGGCAATTATTTGATAATATGTGCAAGATTCTATCGCTTCACTTATCTCTTGGGGGCTCGAGGTCCCTCTGGCTCAAGGCAGATATATTCCGCTACGCTGGTACACAAAACGACTCTTGATTGAACAGAAAAAAAAACGCTTTGTAACTTGTCACAAAAAAACTAACATACACTCCAAAGAACCTCCCTTTCACCCCATCTCAGCATCACGTACTTGGCAACAATACATTTCTATGCAATGGACGGCGCACAGGAAAAGATCCAGGATCTTGATGATCTAGAGCTTGAAGCCGGTGGCTACCAGCGGGAAATGCCGCGGCAATTTACCGTGTTGAGCCTTGGAGCGCTATCTTTCGCGCTCACCTGTTCGTGGCTCGGGGTTGGATCATCCATCGGCCTCAGTATCACTGATGCATCTGGAGCTGGCACTGTCTGGTCATTGCCCATAGCAGGCATTATGACCGTCATTGTGGGCCTTGGGATGGCTGAACTCTCGTCGGCGTTTCCTGTCGCAGGTGCGCAGTATTATTGGTCATTCATGGTGGCGAGCGACGAATGGAAACCCTTTGCCGGATACTTGTAAGAAAGAACTACTTTGTCTTTTTTTATCTGTGAAAAGGTAAAGAGATCATTATTGACCAGCTTCGGCTTCTATATGCAGTAATGCCTGGATTAGCATTTTGGGTTGGTGGATGGGTTCTAGTTCAGTGTCGAACTTCATCTCGTCTATGATCCTCTCTATTGTCACGCTTTGGTATCCCGACTATCAGTGGCAGCATTGGCAATTGTGGCTTATCTATGTCGCCCTGATCTGGCTTGCTGTATCTTTGAACGTCTTTGGGTCGTCACTGATTCCTCTCTATAACCAGCTTACCTGTATGTACTAGAAATCGCGTCCCAAGGGTCTTAAAAGGATAGAAATCAACCCAACCTCAGCTGCTAACCTATTGGATAGTTACACTGTCAGTCTTGGTTTTGTCTGCAACAACTTTAACATTATTTGTGTGCAGCCGTAACTCTCATGCGTCCGCGGCATGGATGTTCGCGGATACTACGACCTCCACGGGATGGTCTCCGGATGGCATGGGCTTCGTTCTTGCAATCTCAAACGCTGTTTTCTCTTTCCTCGGAAGTGATGCAGGTGCTCACATGTGCGAAGAAATTCACAACCCTGGTCGAAATGTCCCAAAAGTCATCATTTTACCTTTAATCGTGGGATTGATAACAGCGTTTCCGTATGCTTGCGCTTGCTTATTTGCAATTACGGATGTCCCAGCAGTCTTGAATACAGCCACAGGCCTTCCGCTAATCGAGATATACCGCCAAGGGACAGGATCAGATGTGGCGGCGTCTATCTTGATGGCGTTGTTTGCTTTCTGCTTTTATAGCTGCCTGGTTGGAAATACAACAGCCTGTTCACGAACACTATGGGCTGTGTCCCGAGATGATGCTCTTCCCTTCTCGAATGTCTGGGCACGAGTTAATAGGAAGTTCAAGGTACCTATTAACGCTATGCTGCTCTCTGGTACTTTTGTCTCGGTATGTAGGCTCTATATGGCCATGGATATGCAACTATAAACTAATGAAATTAATTCTACATTCACTCAGCTGTACGGATTGATATTTATAGGCTCGTCGACGGCGTTCTCCGCTATGGTTAGCGCTAATATTATCTTCCTCCAGTCCTCGTGTGTTATTCCCCAGGCCATCACATTTTGGCGTGGGCGAGATCGAGTTCTTCCAGAACGATATTTTTCACTTGGTCGGTACGGGCCCATAGTCAACATCATTTCGATCGTATGGGTTCTCTTCGTCGACGTTGTGGCATGCTTACCTACCGTCCTTCCTGCCGAGCCGGCTAGTATGAACTATGTGTCAGTTGTTTGTGTTGGTCTAATAATGTTTGTTGTTGGCCTGTGGTTTGTGTCAAAGAAGGGTACATTTAAGGGACCAAAAATTGATATGGAGACCATGTTGGCAAGGCGCATTGCGGCCATGAACCCAGATTCCGATATTACTAATTCTAGACAACCTTTAAGTTTGTAGAAGATTTTAAGAGTTGGGTATCTCGGTTTCTTCATAGGGTTCGTCGAATTACTGCTACCAAAAAATAAAGAAAAGCGAGTAATCTACTACCTTATATTTGTAATTATTAAAGATTATTTTTATTTTGGAGTATTTTATATCATCTTCCTTCGAGATACTTCGCTAATCCAGGTTCGACACCAATAAATTAGAGTCTGATTGATATCACCAACGGATGGTAATGGTAGCCATAACCTGGCCTACCCCTAGCCGAGAAGATACTGCCGCGTAGAACCATCCTTGGATTTCTGATCAATCAGAGCTCCCCACCAACTACTAGGGTCCGCCGATGCCGCCCAAACTTCCTCGAGCAGGCCGAGGGCGGTAATAAACATCTCATATCGTGTTTTGAGGCCCCACCAGCTGCAGTAGTCTCTAGCCTCTTTTCTCAAATTCTCGTCATCAGTTTCACATGCGGCGAGGAAGACAGGTAGGAGGAGTTGCTTCTGAATCATTACACTCCGTCGACAAGACATCACGTTATTAAGCGCTTTACGTGCGAAGAAGCCGATGCGTGCTAGGGATGCTTCACCACGGCGCCACTTGAAGACGCGCTCAATGTAGATGAGTAGAGCAAACCTCCAGGCCTGGGCGCAGTGGTAGAAATCCTGAACGTAGTGCGCCGCCTGTATAGGGTCGAGACCCCAATCTTGAGGCAGGCCGGCTGCAAGAGACTGCGGCAAGTCCACATCCGGGCCATCGTACTGTGGTGCCCGCCAATCCTTAATTGCCTTCTCCACAGCAAGCACGGGTCCCATATCGAATATAACGCAGGTCATGTGTGAGGCGAGCTCAAACTCTCGCGCGTAGTGCCCCAGACGAATCATGTACTTGAAGAGCTCGTCTGGACATCCTGAGATATTATAAAAGGTGGAGGCTGTGTTAGAATTAAGGACACTGCTGATTGTTGAGCCTGATAAGACGAATCCTTGACGAGCGGTGAGGCCTAGTGTGACATCCCACCTAGATTTGGTGCATCAGTCGGTTATCAACAATGCAATGAGAAAGAAAGAAAAATATAGCACGGAGGAAGACAGACATACCATACAAGCATATCGATCTGCGCCTGAATCCTAGGGGTCCTCGGAATTCTAAAAATTCCGAGAGCCTCAATAATCTTCTGCGCACGGCTGAGGTGCGCAACCCAGGGACCTTGCGCCGAAGTGGCACACTTAGATAGATAGATGTTAGCTGGGTGATGAGCCGAATATAGGGTTAAATCAACGATCTTACATCCAACGTCATTAATATCAAGAGCGCATTGAGTAAGTTTACTCTAGACTTTGCAGATCCTAGATCTCTCTCTAATTCCTCTAGAAGCCTGACAGCTTTCCTCTTGTGCTCGTTTGCTTCAGTAAGGTAGGCACCTGTTTCTCGATGGATGTGCTTATAAGATAAGGCAAGAATTGAGTGCCATAGAATTGGCGAGCCCCGACCGGTCTCAATATCGTAACGGAAAGGGTTGGCCTCAAAGTCGTGTGTCAGAGGCCACACACAAAACTCCCGGTCATCTAAACCCTACTGTTAGCCGCTTGAGCTTTTAACTTATTTCCATTAAGACATCAAAGATACAAAGGCTTACACTGAGCAAATAATGAATAACAATCATCGCTTAAATTTCTGGGCATTGGGTTATGATCCTCTAATTCGGAGCCAACCTCTCTCTCAATATCTTCAGTTGAGTTAGACGAGCCTTCCGATGGCATATTCTCTATAACCGAGATGTTATGATCTCCAAAAACATATCTCTCGGAGCTTTCCAGAGATGGTTCACGAGTTTCACCACTGGCAAGGCTAAACAGAGGGGATGTAGGTAGTTGGAACGGGGCGCCAAACAAAGTGGGGGAATCGTGAAATTCGAGAGCAGGCCCCAGTATATCTGTGGTCGTCGACTGGCCAGTTGCTGCTGGCCAGTTCAATAGCAACTCAAGCACCTCAACGGCAGGCGGGATGTGGGTTTCATTGATGAATGACGTTGACGCTGGCATTCTTCTTGTTGCGACATCGTCATCACCAGAAGCATCGTAAGTATTATTATCTCGTGGGTTAGAATTCGTGTTCATTTCAATTTGAGCATTAGTCTCTGGCTGAATAAAACACTCCGTATTATTTGTAGTCGTCCTTGCCGTCGCCGTCGCTTTCGTTGTCGCTATTTTCGGCGCGGGCGCTTGCTGTGGCAACCCTGTTTCAGGGACGGAATGAGGCGCCGTACATCGGCGTCGCTTCCTGCTTGGGCCGCCGACAAACTTGAATTTGCTTGGGAGTTTTAGCTGAGACATTTTGAATATTTTCGGGAACGAACAAGAAGCGTTTCGCTTGCGGCCTGAGAGAAACCAACCAGGTACGATTTGGCCTACTGGGGTTGATGGTAAACGCAAATCATACCCCCGAAGTTCGGCTTCAGATAAGAAGCCCTGGGATTCGAACGATTCAGTGCGGGCCCAGAAACATGCATACCCCACATACACCAAGCCCCCTCCTGCGCCAGACTTAATTTCCCCACGTCAGCGGCACGGCCAAGGTCGAAGTAGCCGGCTGGCTGACAATTCGCCATGCTAGAATTCTGCCGGTTCGTGTCCATTAGTGTCTAAGCGAGGGTGGTGGCTAGAATTAGAATCAAAGATACTCATGGCCTATGTACTGGGCAATGCACATTACGCGGTAGATTCCACAGCAGAAGCAATTATGTGGCATAAGAAATGAGAGACTATTAACAAGATAACAAGATTTAAGTACTGTGTCGTCCCACGCGTATTGTTCTTACCTCGAAAAGTTATTCTACGTTACATATGAGGATATGGTGCAGAGATTACCATTGTCCAACAGTTCTGAACAGAGACTATCTAGGTAGCTAGTAAGTACTTATGCTGTATAATGCACCAATAATAATGAAGCAATTGAAATGCCGCGTGTAGTGCAGTGATTCAAAACGAGCTGAGTGGATAAGCTGGGGCCTATATAAATTAAGTCAGAAGTTTGTTAAGGCTAGATCTCGAGATCTCGAATATTTCTTTACCGAACCACTAAACATTGTTCACCAAGCGCGTGACATACCAGGACCTAGTCTAACTCTCCTTTCCTGATGAGGAAATATTTTCAACCGTGATGCAGCGGACAGACTCTGACTCAGAGTAATACTACCAATCGACCTAGGTAATGCAGCAGCCCACTATTACGCTCTCTCCAGTGGTGCAGTATTATTTCATTTTTCTCCTTATAGGGATTAGCTTAGAGGTGGTGTGCTAGGACAAGAATGGTATTTTCTGGGTTTAAGCTATGTCGATTCAGGAGGAATAGCTGTAGTTTTACTTTGGCTCTAATCTTATTTTGGAGATATTGATTATTGTATAACGCAGATAGCTTGCTCGGTTTACACACTGTGGTGTTTGCCGAAAACAAACATTCGACATTAGGCGTTTACGTCTAGATGGTCCTTTCACTCATAGAATGATTATAGCTACTCGAATAGCATAATGTCCAATTACGGAGACTCAGTTTACCATTCTTAGCAATTACTTCCAAAGTGGTTTCCTATATTGAAGTTCATTAAAAACAAATGGGTTGAATTCAATCTTTTCAAAGGTCTTGGCTTAGGCTCTCAGATTAGCAATTTACCAACGTCTTGCATCGGACTATACCGTCGCTAGAATTGTTGACTGCACCACACGGCGATATCACCTTACAAAAATCGCTACTAGCAATCTCTCGCCCAAGATGGCTTCATTGATCTCAAATGATAGCATCATCATTGTTGGGTAAGTCCAGGAATTAAGTCCAGGAATTTGGCAATAATTCCTCGAATCACCTAATAATTACCCACTTAGCGCCGGTATTATCGGTCTCAATGTTGCGTTGGTTCTCTCAGAGAGAGGTTACGGTCAGTCGATTACTGTCGTAGCTGAGCACTTCCCTGGGGATACTAGTTCTAATTACACGTCACCATGGTAAGAGACATCCATAACAAACGATGCTGCATTATCTGGATGCTTGCTTACTCAAGGGTAGGGCTGGCTGTAACTTCTCGGCAATCTCCGGTACGGATGCTAATGCACTTCGATGGGACCGCATGGGATACGCTCATCTATCCAAGCTCGCATCGGAGCAACCCCAGGAAGCATATGTGCACTGGACTCCATCCACCGAGCTGTGGGATGAGGTTATTCCACATGACAAGATTAAACATATGTCAGAATATCTTAGAGATGTAAGGATTATGTAATGGTTTTTTTTTTTATTTTTACTTGGTGCTACACTTCGCTGACCGTGAATAGTTCCGAATCTTACCTGAAACCGAACTTCCAGAAGGAGCGAAATTTGCCGTTTCCTTCACCACTATCACTCTAAATGCCCCCGAGCACTGCAAATATCTGTTTCGCAGGCTTCAGGACCAGTATGGTGTAAGATTTGTGAGACAAACTCTCCAAAGTATCCAGTCGGCCTACGTAAGTCCATCCACCAAGGTTGTTTTCAACTGCACAGGACTCGCCGCCGGAACTCTCCCTGGTGTAGAGGATCCTAAGTGTTACCCCACTCGAGGGCAAGTGTTGTTAGCAAGGGCTCCTAATGTCAAGACCAACATGATGCGTCATGGTGTGGACTACGAGACATATATTATTCCCCGGCCTGGTTCTAATGGCAATGTTATCTTGGGCGGATACATGCAGAAGAAAGTCGAGTAAGTTCCTGACAAACATTGCCACCTATTTTCGATATAATATGTTGCTAACCTCTGCCTCAGTGACTCTTCTACTTACGCTTCTGAGACTGAGTCCATTTTAGCTCGTACGCGGGATCTGAGCCTGGAAGTTCGCCAACAGCAACCTGAAGTCTTGGCTGCCGTTGCCGGCCTCCGTCCATCGCGTGAAGGAGGCGCCCGTGTGGATAGGGAGGAGATAATCGTGTATGGGGAGAGACGAGCCTTGGTTCATAACTATGGCGCTGGTGGCACAGGCTTCCAGGCAGGCTTTGGCATGGCAGTGGAATCTGTGGCGCTAGTCGAAGACATATTGCGCGACATTCGATTTAGCAAGCCTCAGCCCCGCCTTTAGCGACCAGATTTATTTATGTGCGGATGATCTTATTGTATTTTGGCTCATTGCGCTTCAGTAGAATGCAGAGAAATCCTATGCTGTAGTAGCCCCAGTGGTTACTGTGGCTAGATAAAATTTCTTTCAAAAAACAACAACAATCCTTTTCGATTTGCCGATAAACCTTTGGATTGTGAGTGATCCGATCCACGTAAAATGCCGTAGAACACTACATTGAAAGCTGAAAACTTTTGCGTTGAGTGTAGCCGATGTACGATAATTAACTCTGTGGTGTACTTGTAGGCCATCCTGTCATTCTTGGATGCATTCTACATTGCGTCTAAGCCGGACATGGAATACTATAATTTAACCACCGTATTTTTACAGTATCATTCTTTTCTCAAAGTTTAAATCATATAGCCACAGCTACTTGGACCTAAAATCGTAGCAGAATGCACTGTCCATCGCACTACTAGCCTAAAGTTCGTCGAAAGCTCAAATCACAACACTGTAGGTGTACAACTGCAAATTTTCTGAGCAGTTCCATATGTCTGTCTTCGCAAAAGCACCGAATCGTGGAGTGCCGTACCGGCTGAACTACCCTAACTTGTAGAGAATTACTATTACCGTCACTGTGTTTTAGTAGCTATGTCTGGTAATAGATCGGCCATTCGCACATTTTCTTGGTTGCATAGGCAGGGTATGGTCATTGGTACAGTGGGCTTGCCAAGTTAGGAATTACCGGATTAAGAGAAATCACTGAGGTGGGTGTTCCTGCAACTAAGGTGTCCCACAGGAAAATACAGCATTTTATTTCACATAACATCAACATACTTATAGGCACTCCGTCACGTCACTGGCCAAGAGGTAATACCATTATCCAGCCAGCCAGCAGCTCCTTCTTCGATCAAATCCTGTCACTTAGACCACTCTATTCGCACCAGTCTAATCCAAGAGCACGATCGCAAGCATGGCTACCATGGACAAAGTCTTTGCTGGCTACCATGCCAGAAAGGCAGTTCTAGAGGCTAGCTTCGAAAAGAACCCTTTTACGCGAGGTATCGCCTGGATTGAGGGAGAGTATGTACCTCTGCACGAAGCGCGAATTCCTCTTTTGGACCAGGGTTTCATGCACAGCGATTTGACATACGACGTGCCAGCTGTATGGGACGGGCGCTTCTTCCGCCTCGACGATCACATGACCCGACTAGAGGCCAGCTGCAAGAAGATGCGGCTGCGACTTCCTCTGCCACGCAGCGAAGTTAAGAAGATTCTTGTCGATATGGTAGTCAAGAGCGGTATTCGTGATGCTTTCGTCGAGCTGATAGTTACCCGCGGTTTGAAGGGTGTACGAGGTCACACCCCTGGGGAGCTCTTTAAGAACAACCTTTACATGTTCGTGCAGCCTTACGTGTGGGTTATGGAGCCTGAAATCCAGCCCATCGGCGGCAAGGCCGTTGTAGCGCGAACAGTGCGGCGTATTTCTCCCGGGTCCATTGACCCGACCGTGAAGAATCTCCAGTGGGGTGATCTCACCCGTGGTCTCTTCGAGGCTGCCGACCGCGGTGCCGTGTATCCATTCCTGACAGACGGTGACGCGAATCTCACTGAGGGATCGGGCTTTAACATTGTCTTGATTAAAGATGGTGTACTCTACACACCCGATCGTGGCGTCCTTCAAGGTGTTACCCGAAAGAGTGTTATCGATGTCGCCAAAGCCTCTGGCTTCCCAGTGCGCATCGAGTACGTACCGACCGAGATGGTATATAGTTGCGATGAAGTTCTCATGTGCACTACCGCAGGTGGTATCATGCCCATCACCGAGATCGATGGCAAGCCGGTCAAGGACGGCAAGATTGGTCCCATCACAAAGCAAATTTGGGACGGCTATTGGGCTATTCACTACGATCCTGCTTACAGCTTTGAGATTGACTACGAAACTGGCACCGCAAAGACCGTGGATGGGGCAAACCACTAGTGTAGCATATTCGGAGTTTATTTACAATGCCCATATACACAAGCTCATAAAAGCTCAATGGCATTAAATACTTCCGAGCTAGATGGTGATTGAAACTTGTTGTACTAGACACTCTTGGAGGGTTAAAATGCTAGTTAATAGGGATAAATTGAGTCAAATACTAGGATAGTTAAGTTCAACAACAATCTAACTTAAATATCATAAAATTGATAGTGGTAACTGCTGTGGGCCAGCTTCTACTAGATTCTTTCAACCAAATTGATATTGTAAATACAAGATAACAAGCTTCCTATAGATAAATTTCGAATGATTGTTTATTAATAACTCGCCCGGCTGACTTTGCTTCTAAGAACTTATTGATCAACATAAAAAGAACTCGCAATATACTTATTAATCTATATAAAGATATTTTAACAGGGAGATCTGACGGGCCCCGAGACCGGTTAGTAGCTTGGGCTGGTAACTAAGCTAGGAGACCTAGCCTAGCTTCTTAATATAAAATAAGGAATATTTCGTTAAACTAGATAGAAAAACAAGACAGGTTACTACTATAAAAATAACCCCTAGATATGCCTGCAGCTTGATTTAAAGGGGAATGCAGCTGCACCGGCCAGATTAAATAATGCCTTAACTTATTTTCACTTTATAGTTTGATAGCGGTTCGACAAGCTAGGTTTTCTATGATATAGTTAGGTATCAATTAGCTTAGTTTAAAGGTATATTCCATAGCTTAGATACTTGTTTTCTCCTTAAGTCCGGCACAGAATAGAAGCCTTCGGGATTGATCTTACTATTTGTATGATATATAGGGATGCGGTAATAGTACGCGGCAATATGCAGCTATGCGGTGATATACAGCCATCGAGCAGTAGCGATGTCTCTTAGCTTTACTATCTTACATCTCCATGCTTACAAAATAATATTTAACTATTAAGCTTATACAAATAGCGTTTTATTTATAAATACAACGAGCGCCGAGTAATTTTGTATTGTAGATGGATTTTTGCGTAGAACCTTAGCCATGAAGCTGCATTGATGGTACCAGGGAGCTCCAGTAAGAGGATAAGAAGCTTGCTGGAAAAGAGGAGCATTGGTCTACTCCATAATGGCCCAGGCTCATCTCACGCTACATGCCACAGCAATAGATCCCCTGAATCATTATGGATTCAGAAGTAGCCTCCTTGCTTCTACTGTAACCACAGCTTACCCTATATATATTATTGTCTTTCAGTAGGTATTATATATACATAGAAAGTTTAAAAGAAGAACTCTTTGAAATATTTGTAGGATGCTTACAACTAGAATCCACAATATATATCAAAAGTACTACTATTTCTATTATGTATGGCCGATTAGCTGATTTATCTACGCAAATAGCCTATTAAAAATTTTAAAGGGGGGATACTATGGCTGTGGCTGCTTATAGTCGGCTAAGAATTATACCGCGACGCCTTCAGACACACTGCCACGAGAACTTCAGTGCCGCTACGCCATGCTATCCAGGCACTTCTTTCATGCTACACTATTGCTTTCAATCTAAAGCATCCTCAATATTACACCGATGGCTTCACTGCTGCGATACTACAAATACATGATATTTCACGGATCAAACAGTACACCGCTTCAATTTTAGCGCCATTATATTTTATGATTTTGACACAACTTGGTGCGATCAGAAGGCTAGGTTATCAATATATTAGGCCAATAGAAAGCGTCTCCGCGGTAATTGTACAATTCTCAATACATTTATGCACACACACACACATATATCTATACTCTCAAGGTTCTTAATCAGGATCTATGTCGAAACAATGCCAGCTTTATGCTCGGCCTGCGGGCCAGTAAGTACCGAAACGGCCGTTGCTCGATGCAATGACTGGGCTGCCGTGCGAGTCATCAACATAAACGTAGTCAGAGCCAACCTGCCGGAGATCCCAGTCGCGAGGGATTGTGTTAATTGAACCATCAAGCGCCTCTGTCGCCTTGATCACCCATTGTCCATCATTCTTCATGTCATACGCTCCCGTGGGAGCACCGTCCAGGATCCATTGCGTGAATCCCTTCCAAGCCCCAGAGTTGTCCAGAGACCAAGTCAAAACACCACCGTCACATCCGCGAATGAGAGAGACATCGCTCCAACCAACGCCATTTCCGTCCCAGCTGACCTCATACCATGAGCCGAGCCATTGTGCCTGGCCGTTAAGCATGTATTGGTCGACTCCGCGTTGAATGCGGCCTTCAAAGCCATCAGGGAAAGAAACAAACTGAGTCTGGTTGGCTCCGACCCAAATGTACTTCCAAGGAACAGTATCGCAGTTATTGTGGTAGATATAAAAGCCCCGCCAGTCAGTATCAGCATTAGTAATAGTGACGCCCTTGCCACCAGTGTCACTGTCACCCCAGGTTAAAATGGGCGAAGTGCTGCATGTCCAGGCGCGCTTGGACTTCGCTCCATCCGACTTAATAGACTGGCGTTCTAAGCCACCCGTCTGATAGCTTGTAAACTGATCTTGCGATACGGCTTTGATAGCATTGATATCGGGCACGGTGCTATTAGTAGGAGCTGCTCTAGAACTTTCAGTTGTTGGTAGCGCTATGGCAGCGCCAAGAAGCGAGAGAAAAGAGATGGCACGCATGGTTATGGCAGGTGTATGGATAGGCAACCCTTGTTTAGATAATGCTTGTGTGACGGCCAGATTGAAAGACGACATAAAGCAATGCCTTCATTTATATAATTTCCCCCCTTATCAACATGTTAATGTGAGACTGGGATAATGAACCTTGCTTCAAGGCTATATCTTGTCATTTTCATTATTCTTTGCTCACAACTGCCGTCGCTTCGGTAGTTGCCACGAGACTTGAGTTCCGAAATAAGCCCAGTGTTAGTGACAGGATCCGCTAGTTGGGACTAGCCAAGCCTGGCTAATAGTTGCAAATGGCCTATGATAAATACAGAAGGAGAAGAATTGCAAAGAATGAGTATATCATTATAAGTAGCATTGAAAGGATTCAATATCTTATGTGATAGTCTGCTGCGGCTTCATGTCGGCAGGATCCATTCGGACCTATTGAGTATACCTATTGGAAATCAAAACAAATATGTACCCACAGATGAAGGATTCAAGGCAGCAGTTTTAAGCATTGTCATACTAGGCAGTATAACCTGTCCGATGCCGGATATCGTATAGCGCGAGCCAGGATTACGTATTAGTGGCCGTGAGTTAGTCCCACTTTTTAGTAACCAACTTGAAGATGTACCTGACGATCATACCACGAGGTACATATTTCCTATTACAATAAGAGCGATTAACAAGCATGTTATGCTTTATTCTTCTTAGTCCAAAAACAGAAAGTGAAAAGATAAGAGAAAGAAAAAAAATCCTTCAACATAGTACAATCCTTCAACAGAATAAGATACTCGATTGTGTTGGAAACTATATATATAGTAGACGGAATGCTATTGGAATACAATGAAAAACGTCACCACTATCAAGCTTGTGGCATTAAAACTACACCTTAAAGTCCACTCACAGGTCAAGAAGAGAATCATCTTTTCTTCTTGCTATTCGAAGACCAAGAACTTGTATTCGCAACATTTGTTCATTTGATCTTCATATATAACGCCCCTCAGCCAACATGGTCTTCTCCAGCAAAAGGATAAGCATAGTTGCTTCCCTCTTTACCTTGTCTCTTGCTGATCCATGGCCAAAACGTGGCCTGGCGGCCAACGATGATGTCCCCATCTGGCAGTTCAGCGGGTCTTGGAATGGCCACGGTTCGCAGGTCAACTGGCAATACAACTGGGATAGTACAACCACCCAGAAGCAAAGCTGGGCGGAGTTTGTACCCATGCTGTGGGGCACGCAGAGCTATCATACGACCCAATGGTTTGACAATGCTTGGTATTGGCTTAACAATGGAGGTTCAGGACACCTGCTGGCCTTCAACGAGCCAGAACAATCTGGTCAGGCCAATCTAAGCCCTAGGGATGCTGCTGCGGCCTGGAGGACATACATGGAGCCTTTCCATGGTCATGCTCAGCTCGGTGCTCCTGCCGTCTCTAATGACGGCTATAACTGGTTGAGCCAATTTTTGCAGGCCTGCAGTGACTGCCACATCGACTTCATCCCAATTCACTGGTACAATGATTATACACTGGAGGCAGATTTAGAGAACTGGGTCAACAGCATATGCGCACTTGGCAATGGCCGTCAAGTCTGGATAACAGAGGTATGCTGCCCACATCAATTTCTATCTAGGGAGAAAAATGGATTGTCCAGATACTAACTACTCGAATAGTTCCAAGCATTCGGAACAATTGACCAGCAGAGTACGTTTTTGAGATCAGCGATCCCGTTCCTCGATAACAATGCTTGCGTCTACCGCTATTCTTACTTTGGCACCGCGGATAATTCGAAAGTACTGCTACAGAACGGTGGACCTTCGCTTTCTCCCCTGGGAGTCCAATACACCTTTAGCCCTTATGGCTCGGGCAATGGGCCTAACTAGAACCATGACATTTGTTTGGACATTATACCGGTGTACATATGATATTTTCAAATAAATGGCCCAAAAAAGGCTAAATATACTTCTACTTCAGATAAAATTCCCGAATATTGTAGTCAATTTTTGTGCATCGCCAGTTTGGTCAACTTGCAAATGGCCCAACTTACCTAGGGTAGATAACAGATGCTAAACGTCTTTGTGATTATGCAAAATTGCCAGTCGCTATGCTCTTGTAGATAGCTATTTCATGCTCTTAGACTTTCCTGATATTTGTTCTCCTCAAATGTATGCAAAAACCACACTCCGGTAATAATTATACGTATATGTTTCTCCGTGGACATCTAATCGAGTTTTATATGCATAAGAATTTGTGCCAGCCCCTACAAACAGACCAATAAAGCAAGCTTCGGCTTGTGAAGACATAATGCTCGAGGCCCTCTCTAGCCCTATATCGGAGCTATTACAAGCTAATGGCGTGATGACACCACAAGGCTTTTTCCCCTTCTTGAGGGGATTTTCTCCTTTATATTAGCAAGCTAATATAAAGATTTTGTATTTTTCTTTGTATTGATGAAACGTAGCGAACAGGGGTCAACACCTCCGGTTTTAGGTTGATAAGCTTGCTGTCTAGCTAGGCAGGTCTCGAAGGAACAAGACCACGTGGAGGTGATTAAGACAGAAACTGGCTCCTACCGACCTATTGCCCAATCATGGGACGTGTATATTTAGGTAACTAGGTACTTATGGTCGTTAATATTAACAACAACAACAACAATAACAACAAGAGAGAGCTTCACAATAGGCATCCTGTCTCGGACGCTTTAGGTGGATCTAATTTCATCCATTGTTCAAACATGAAATACAGAGGGAGAGGAAGAAATGGGGCCATAAGACCACCTAAAAAAGATCTGGGAGTCAAGCTGCAGCTGGCGCTGGCCTAAGGATTGAGGAAGAGATGGGAAACCCCGCGTATTACATGATTGGTGAAGGTCAAAGCGTGGCAACGATCCGAATTTTCATCTGGATTTGGGCTGGTAATGCATTATTGAGCTGTCGTGGATGCTGCTTTGATGAATCATATGAAATGAGACTGGCTCTTGATGTATGGGGTTGGGCCACAGAATTAGTATCAGCCAAGAAGGACATGTGGATAACAAGCTTCTCTTCCTCGGACTAAGCCCATCTCGATAGCATGGATACTGACGCATCGCTGTTCCAACGACACCATACCCGGTCTTGGTGATATCGTCTTTGCCCTTCCGGCAAGACATCCTGAAAACTTCTCGGCCCGGATGGAGAGTAAAAAGAGAAGGCACGATCCCAATTTATCTTAGCTAGGCGCTACATAATACTTCAGCTGCCAGGTCGACGCGCTACTCCCCTAAAGAGTTTTCTGCGTGTTTTCGTAAGCGATGGAGCACGTCTAATCCAGGTTCCAGCGCATGGGACATTAGTACATGATGGGGTGTGGATGTAATAGAACAGCGGCGATATTTCTCCAAAAGAAAGCAGGCCCGTGCCCTTGTCTTGCAGGATGCCGAGAGATTCCGCGTCGCATAGTCGAATGACTTTCAGAATGTCTCTACTAGGTGTTCCCCATCCCCAGAACTCTCGGATTTTCATATGCGGGGTTCGTCGTGCGCCGTGCGAAGAATGCCACATTCATCCTCGTATGTGACGCTAGTGATTAACGTGACAGAATGACTGCATAAATAAACCACAGTCTGAACTCTGCATCTGTCACAAGTAGTGCAGAGGACCTTGAGCTCTTGAAGGGATTTGATCGTTAGTTTATGTAAGTGAACTTGAATTAGGTCTGCATTCCATGGTATTAATACAAAGGAAGTAAATAAGAAAGCAATGTAATCCCAATCGATGAAATACAGATACTATAGAGGACTATATGAAGTCAATGAAGCCCTCATATGCTGAGGGATTGGTGCTTCAGCAAGCTGGTCTGCTAGTAGAATCCACACACGAATTCTGCTCAAAAATTTCCGGTTGAAATGGTCACTTAGGTCTTGTCGACCTCGTAAGCTTGACCAATCATATCCCGCTTTTCCAAAATACACTTAGAACCTGCGGCCTCCTCACCCTCAAAGATCTCAGAAACCTCCTCTAGAGTGAGATTCTTGGTCTCGAGGAAGAAAAAGTAGATGGTAAGAAACTCAAGAACAAGCCAGCCGACATACATACACGTAGTCGTACTTCCAGCCCATAGCATCTAGGGCAATGGGGTTGCAGAACTGGTTGATGAAGAGGGAGCCCTTGTTGGCAAGAACCAAAACTGAAATACCCATAGCACGAGTGCGAAATGGCAGAATCTCTACCTAAGTAAATAACCTTTAGCATGGGATATTTACATCGTTAGAGCTTGTCGGGTTTGACCTACGGGGTATAGATACAGAAGTGGGCTGAAGCCAATATTATAGCACGTGTAGTATACGAAGATAAAACGAGAGCTCCATGGGCCGCAGCAGAGCCTCCGTGAAGGTTATACACGGCGAGACAAGTCGTCAAGGCACCGAATGTGAAGAACATGCTGCTAGTGGAAAAGATGAACAGACCGCCGCGACCTATACGACTAACACAGAAGGCGGCGGCCAACGACGTGTAGTTAACAACAGCCAAGATACCGTTGATTAAGGTCTGAATCATCCCAGCGGTAATACTGATGCTAATCAAAACCTTGACGAGGTAGTAGGAGACAAGACTATTTCCAGACCATTGCCCGAAAATACCAACACGCGACAATGAAAAGCCACTTTCGGTTGGCAGGAGTAGACCATAGCTGGGAGATGCCCTCACGAGCAGCCTTAACCTCGATGCGGATGATGTCTGAAATCTCAGCAACCTCAGACCGCACAAGGATATCGTCTCGGTTGCCGGCTCCGCGGCATGTTGGAAGAATATTCAAAGCCTCTTCGTGGCGGTCCTTGGGAATGAGCCAATGCGGAGATTCGGGCAGCCATATAATTGTAAGGAATGACATGAGCGCTGGAGTACCTTAAATGAAGGGGTGGGGGATTCTCCAGCCTCAGGTGCTGGGCATAGGGAAAGTTCTATAAGTCACCCAAGCAGCTATAATGGCCCCAAGATCTCGATGAATTATTTACCCAACTTTCCAAATATAGGTTTTATATTTAAGCCAAGTGGTTTGGGAGAGAGACATGAATGTAACGCGATCGCGAGGATGCGCCAGTTTAGTGATTAGAATTGGATAGCAGTCTAGACCTTCAAGTATGAGAGATAACGTCCAGGTAATTGAAAAACAAGACCCGACGGAACCTAATAGAGCGATTTTGGTACTGAACCCGAGGACAATTCGAGCAGCAACAAACATACCAACTATTGACAGAATAAGCTAGGAAACAAGTTTGACGGAATCATCACAGAGCACTAGTAAGTATACCACTTATTGACGCAGTTGCAGAATGACCCCGATTAACATGATACCGCTGTTAATAAAACCGACTATTGGCGACCGAATTTGTCGCTGTTGAAAGTAGAAATGGGAATTGAGATAATGGCACCCAGAGGATAACTTGCAGATAGAAGACCCAAGATAGGGCCAGTTGGGCTGTCAAAGGTATTGTTCCAGGTGGCAAGTGCCTGGAGACCATTTAGCATAGAACCATCGTAACCGTTGGTAACGGCAGTAAAGAGATAGACAGGAATTAGGAGGGAATAGAATCTGCGCAAGTTAGGATTATGAAACCATGGTCTGTTGGGAATCAGCTTAAGCGTGTCGGCCACGCCTGCTTGAGGAGTGATTGCACGGCCTTCTATAATGGTGGTAGCTATATCTGACTTGCAAACTTTTCACAGCTCTTTGTAGTGTGAACAAGTGAAAAAATGTGTGTAAGAATTGAAGAATTGGCGAATAGGTACACTGAATCCCCAAAGCGGCGAGAATAAGATATCTTTATTGTCGAAGTGGATACTATCTCTTTTGAAAAATGGTAGGCAGGAATTCTATATTTTCTTTGTCAGTAGTGCGGTACTTTCCACGACTTTACTTACAATACGTTTAGTGCTTAGATTCGCCATATTAGCCAGAGTAATGCTAGTTTTAAAGTACCTATACGTATAGATGGGGATTCCCGAGACTTACTTTCACTCGGATTTAGAACATAAGTGATGTACCTGGCACCATGTCACGCCTTGATTGCTGTATGCCAAAATGATACACAGACCTGCCTTACTACCCTCAATGGGGTAGCGCGAGCCGAAGGAGAAAGAGTCGTCAAGCAATATGCGCCTATTGTTCCCAACTCACACTTTAACCATCTATATTATTGGCGGGCGGGATGCGTCTAGATTTCATGTGCGTAACAACTAGCGAGTGAGTGAGCGTGGATAAGACACTATCTTTTTGGTATGGCCGCCGGATAAGATTTGACGGAAGAAAGGCCGAAGATATCACGGCCCCAGTACCCCGCAAAGTGGCTGCAGACCCCAGGACTTCGCATGTCCCCCATAATTCCGCTACTAGCTGTGCCTGTGGCTAGATTAAATGGTGCCTTGACTTGTTTTCACTTCGTGGTCTAAATAGCGGTTAGAGAAGCTAGGTTTTCCATGATGTGTTTGCGTGTTAGTTTGATTAGTTCAAAGGTGCGTTCCCTAGCTGTCGACAAACTAGTATATTTGAAATTGCTATAGTGCTTACTTCATAAGCTTTATTCTCGCGACTTTATATATTAGGCTGTAACACTTATGTAATTATTTATATTCGGAATTATACGACATGATATTTATTAACTTTAAACACATATATATTGTTTCCGATAGATATTATTGTAACTTGCGGACACATATCTACAAATTGGTATGCTTACAATAGAGCAGTCAATAAGCAACAATCTGCCCTCATTACCCTTAATAAAACTCAGCAATAACTATAACTTTACAATACCGTGCATCAATGCCCTTATGTTGAATTTCCATATAATAGCAATAAACAAGACAATATTGCATTATAATAGAGACAAGATATTATTGTCATGGGATATACTGAGCTACATTAACCAGACTTTGAGTCCACTGATGTATTATCTACAAGGGTGACCGGCATTAATGTCGCAGCCCGGCGAAAAAGGTGCGCCTGAGCCACAGTGAGCTTATTTAATGTTACTTTACTCCGTAATCACTTCCACATTAGTGTACGGAAGCAAGGTTTGGAAATTTCTCATTCCGAGACATGCATGAGAGGAGAGAGGAATATTAGCAAGGGCGATGACATATTATTAATAAATCTTATGCATAGTTGCACATCCTTGACGGTGGACCTGTAATATGTTTATTGTCCAGTGACCCAGTCAACTACTCGTAAACTGGAGGTCATGGTTTCTGGTATAACGCGCGCCGGAACAATTCCGACAGCTCCTTGAAAATACAGGCCGATATCTGTACGCAGTATGTACAAAGCGCAATAGCATATAGAAGTAAATTATCAACGCATGTAGTTGAGCGATGCCTTTACCACTAATAAAATTTACCAAGGCTCAATCAAGCTAATTCAGAACCTTTGCATATCAACCTCAAATTTCCGAGTAATCCAGCATGGTAACCAAATCTGAGAATGGTGTTCCGTACACACTTTACTACAATCGCTTCTCAATTTGCTCATTGATGATGCGATGGCTGGTTGACATTCGCGGGGAGCCTAAGGATGAGCAATCGCGGATGGATATCGGGATGAGGGAGATTGATATCTTCCATGAAGAACAATTCAACGAATGGTATCTCTGCGACGTCAACAAGAATGGCCAAGTATATTTTCTCTGGGATTTCTAGAGAAGTCAACTGACTTGGAATCTAAACAGGTTCCAGTTCTTGGTAGCGATGTTGCCTTCGAATTCCCCATGTCCCAAACAACTGCAATCTCCGAGTATATTGCTGCGAGATATCCGGGGCTTCTGCCCCCTAAGCATGCAGCCAAGATCCATGAGATGGTACATAAGATGCATGAGATTAACTTTTTTACACTCTCTTTCAAGGGAAGTCCGAAACTTGCTTCCGGATTTGCCGATGCTGCGTTGAAGCGCCTTGAAGACAAATCAATAAGTGCTAGGTATAAAGAGGCATTGGAGTATAAGCTTGAAATGTAAGAGTCAAGCACCATCTAACATAGTCGACATATGATTAATCTGGCGATACTTCTAGCCTACGCCGGGACAAGGTCAATGCTCTCACACCTGAGAAGACACAAGCGGAGTTGGACAAGGCGCAAGCGTACTTGGAAGAAGCGGCTACGCTACTGGACTCTAGTGCTGGCCCATGGCTCTTTGGTCAGCAACGGCCAACGGAGCTCGACGCCCACTTGGTCGTTATGATTCTTCGCCTTCAGGATGTAGGCCGGGATTTCATAGTCCCTGATTCCTTGAAAGAGTATGGAAAGATGGCGTTTGCTGAGCTATCTTTCAAAGCAGTCATGGCAGGGAGAACCACTATGTATGATGGCTCTGGCAGCAAGGAATAGCGTGCAACCCTGGCCTTGGCAGGGAATTTAATTTCTCCAATGGATTGTTTTTGTGCTTTAAGATTTTGTCCACAGAAGCTCTTAGTCGGTGTTACTTAGTTAATACCTTCGTGAAGATGATGAATGATGCTTATAAACATGGAATACTCGTCTCATGTCACTGAGAGCCGTTGAAACCAAAGAAATTAGAGAATATTTATGGTAGCACAGCCATTGACGTAACGGAGGCATGACGGGCACTAAGGGTTACTCTTTACGCCTTGATGCCCTTAAGCCTCGACGAGCTTGACTCAAAGATATTGTTGGTGATATTGCGATGGGGGCAAATTGACTTACCTCTCTATATCATATTGCAGAAATCATGGAGGGGCTGCCGCGGCTAGCAGTGTCACCTCTTTTCATTGTCACTGACATCATCCTTCTCAGCATCTCAATCAGGCTTCTTGGGACTATCTTATCAACTGTCCTTCTTGCGTTCATTTTTTTTTTTTTGCTAAGTTATCCTGCATAACAAAGTAACTATGTCTCCTCTCGACCGAAGATGTCATTCTGAGACACCTGAACAAGTTCCCACAACAACTTTTTACTTCTCTAGTAGGACAAACTCATGGTGCAGAATCCACAGCCCTTTCCCATCCCATCTCATTTGCTGTAGAGCTTCCTGCAAATGAAACTCATTGATAAGCGCTGCTGGGTCATTATTCCACTGGAAGCTCTTGACAAGTGATTTTTTCACACCAAAAACTGGATCTGAAGTGATGTGTTCGCTGTCGCTAGCATATAACGCTGTCGTAAGATTGAGATAAAGGGGATGTTTCAACTGAAAATGCTGTGCCGCGTTAAATTTGGCTGGGTCTACTGATGGTGGCCGTACATACCACATGTGCGGGACGCGTAATATTCCGCTTCAACATATTAAGCAAAAGTCCAACAGATCCATCAGTGGGGATGTCATAATTGACGCTCTTTACGCCTACCAGATAATACCGGCCTTGGCTATCAGTATGGAATATGCCTCGACAATTGGGTCCGTCGCGACTGGGGTCCTGCATGTCGTAGAACCCATTACCGTTCGTCTCCCAGATATCTACAGCAACGTCCTCGATTGGGACGCCGCTGACAGATTTCGCCGTTCCATGTATAAGCATAAGCTCTCCTATAACTCCAGGGGAGCCAATTGATTGCCCATTAGCAAGAGTATGCGTATCTTCAGAATGGAAGGGTCCGAGGACGGATGACTCTGTTGCCGAGTGGACCTTTGCCTGTGCAGAATTTATGGTGTCAACTAGTGCAGACACGCCAAGAATATCAGACAACAGAATCATCTCCTGCCTATCAGCTGATGAATCATGGCCAACCTGGGTAGAACATGTATATCAGCACCATAAACAAAAGCAGTGCTGCATAAATATTAGCGTACTTGGGTGAGATATTGAATAGCCGCCTCCCATTCGGTTGGCTTCAGCTGAACTTCTTTAACATAATCATGCAAGTGCTGTATCAAGCCGGTAACCAACACACTAAGCCGTTCGTCCTTGACATTCTCCGTGGAAACCTTGATGACATGGGAAGTCAGGTTTTCGGCTGTCAATTCTTCTAAATGGCTCGCCATTTCGTCAACGTTAAAAGATAAGGAAACTGAGGTTTGACGCTGTACATGACCAACAGTTAGTTAGCATACCATATAACTTATTCCGGAATTCAACTCCGGAATGCTTCCGATATACCAAGCTGCACTATCGCAGCTAGCACTCAGCAGTTCTAGCCCTCCAATGCTGAGTTATAATTTTGTAGTCTAGAAGAAAATACGCCTGATTGCAAATTATTTGATAATTCAACGGCAAATACTGATATTGGTGGGCCATCTGAAAGCGGGAGTGGATGTGTGATAAATTCGGCATTAAAGGTCGGCTGCCAAAGCTGGAATGGGTCTAAAGACGCAAAGTATTCAGCACACGACAGCGCCTATTATCTACTTAGTCCCCATTACCTTGTATCAACCCGCGCAGCATCATATGATCTCCAATTATTCAGCTACTCGTTGCAAAAATGGATGCCAAATCGCCAATCTTCGAATACAGAGAAAGTAGTCAAAGAGTCTTGTTCGGCGCAGGCGTTCTCGCCAAACTAGGCATCGAGACTGCGGCGCTTGGTTGCACAGAGCCATTGTTGTTGACAACTCCCCAACAAGCCAGGGCTGTTCAAGATCTCACCAATCTACTGAACGGTCACGTCGCGGGCTCTTTTACTCGTGCCACAATGCACACCCCAACCGATGTTACGGAAGAGGCACTGGCGTATGCAAAGACCACGAATGCTGACTGTCTCGTATCGATTGGTGGTGGAAGCACAATCGGCCTAGGTAAAGCATTATCTCTTCGGACTGGTTTACCTCACATCTGCATCGCAACGACATATTCTGGAAGTGAGATGACACCAATCGTGGGGGAAACCAAAAATCATCAAAAGGTGACTCGTATTGACCGGGCGGCGATTCCCAAGGTGGTCTTCTACGACGTCAGTCTCACTTTGAGCCTGCCCACGGACATGAGTGCAACAAGTGGCCTCAATGCAATGGCGCATGCCGGTAAGTGGAAGTTTGAAGAAGTCATTGTACAATTATTGACGCAAAAGTAGTCGAGGCTCTATATGCAAAAGATACGAGCCCAATTGTAGGCATGTTTGCCCTCGCCGGAATTCGATCCTTGGCCTCGTCGTTGCCTCAAGTGGTAAAAAATCCTCGGTCGATTATTTTCCGATCAGAGGCCCTACTCGGCGCTTGGTTCTGTGGTAAATGTCTAGCAATGACAACCGTCGCCCTCCATCATAAACTCTGTCATGTTCTGGGCGGGGTGCTCAATTTACCGCATGCCGAAACTCACGCTATTATCCTTCCTCATGCGCTCGCTTACACAGCGCCTGATATTCCGCAAGTCATGAAAGACCTTGCAGAAAACATTCCACATAGTGAAGGAGATGCCATTCAAGGGCTGAACAGATTACTGTCTAAATTGGGCATTCCATCGGGTCTGAGGGATCTGGGTATGAAGGAGGAGGATATTGGGTTGGCTACAGATAATCTGATGAAGACTTCATTTTGGAACCCCCGACCAGTCAATAGAGATTCAATGCAAAAGATGATAAGGCGGGCGTGGCTAGGAGAACAGGCTCGTGCAGATATTTAGGCTTCTAATATATACAGGTTAAAATAGCTACTAGACAAGCGTATAGCCTCTCAGTATCATAGTGATCTTTTCAAAATTCAATAAGTACCAGTTGAAACGTTAAACCTAGATGACTGTCATTTCGAATGCTACTGATATTCAAACATATCTATATCGTGCAGCTCTCAAAGTGGCCGTTTTAGCACTAATAATGTATCGATCTTGAAGACGCCTCTTCTCCTTCACAGGAGGTGCGTTTCCAACAGGTTTCCCAATACCCAACTGGGCCGATGACTTCCAGTTTGAGAGGGTAGACCAATTCTTCCCCACCTCTTCATCATTAATCGGATTGTTGTGTTGCAAGTTGCCGCCTACTCCCTCCAGAGCAAGAGCCGACCAAATGAGCAGCTGGTGCATGCCACTTGTCTGCTCACACCAGCCTTTGAATTCATCTTGAACGACCACAGTGACTCATATAGTGAAGGGTCCTCAAAGAATAGAGCTGTAGCACGGGCGCCTTGAAACCCTGCGGTCTTGGCATTGATATTCTTAGCTTGCTCCCCTAACACAAACAGGGCAATAGCCTCTTTGAATATGTCCTGCAGTCTGTAGTGATGATCGCCAACAAGACTAACAATTCGAGTACTTGAGTGTTGAAGACTAATGGTATCATTAAAAGAGCGTTTCGGATTATTTATTCCGGTCGGTCAATCGAGAGGTTAATCTCGACTCGGAGCTGATACAGAGCCCCGAGCTCCGAGCGAAGAAATAAGTGTCCCCCATGAAGATTTACTGTAATCAAACAGCTGTCGTAACTTATTTGATGATGGCATTGACTGAATGTAGTGTAAAGCGCCGTTGATCTGGATGATATTTGACTATAGTGCGTGATAGTCTTAAAATAAATGCAAGGTTGCTTACAATCTAATTAATCAGTGGCAGTGGCCTCATTAATAATAGCTTGGCAATCTACCAGCGGCCCGTAGTGAGAGGAAATCTTCACTTGGTACACTGAATAGGATACAGCAGGTGATTAGTTTCGGAAAGGTCGGAATCTTCCGATACACGTAAACCCGGGGCTTCACCAGAGTTACCTAGAGTTTCTAGCGAACTATTGCTCCGTAGCTACCTTATCCCCCCCTCCCCTCGTTCGTCACAATGTATTATTCAATAAGATCTCATTCTACTGGCGGGCAGAGTCATACGAGGTAGGGATGCCTTGCATCGGAAGGCTACGTATATGAACAAAGACAACTATGCAATGATCGAGAGCACATCTCCACTGCTACTCTCCCTCAGCTTCTTTCAAGTTTCTCGCCTGTAATATCCAAAATTCCGCCAATGGCTCAAAGTGATCTTCCCCCATGCGATGATACGATTGGTGATGATTCCCTGAAGCTGGTTTTTCTAATCATCGGAGCGGGCCCGGCTGGGGCGACATTGGGATGCTTTCTTGGCAAATATGGTGCGTTCAATCACCCTCACTCCCAGCTGAAAGTACATCTAAATGGTAGATGTGGTATTACTAGGCTTCAAAGGCTTGATCATTAGCTCCGCTCCATCGTCAGCGAACACTCCACGCGCACATATAATCAACCAACCTGCGATGGGTGAGTCCATTTCTGAATAACAAAAAGCACCGACTTACCATAATATAGAGTGTATCCGTGACCTAGACCCCGATATGGAGAAAGAATTCATGAGAAATGGGTACTCGGGTCCAGAGAAAGGGCTCACGCGTTGGTGCGAGACTATGAATGGAAGAGAGTTTGGCCGCATCACGTCCTGGGGATCAGGTCTCCAACGAGGGGTACGATCCTTTCCGCCACAGTAAAAAGGCATGATTATTAATTGCATTCCTCAGGCTGAATTTCAAATGCGTAGCCCATGCTCACATTTGGAGCTCCCGCAAACACTAACGGAACCTATCCTCCTTCGATACGCTGCACAGCATGGCTTTCCTTGTCGATTTCGAACACAATTTATTTCTTTTGATGACTCGGCCGCGGGTCCTATTGTTGTGACCGTCCGAGACATGATTTTCGACAAAATATACACTATCAAAACTAAATACCTGTTTGGTGCAGATGGAGCGAAAAGCCCCATCGCTCGACAGCTTGATCTTCCTATGGTGATGCAGCCTAGCCAGGGCATAGCTCTCAACGTCCTTGTTCATGCTGACCTCGCCCATTTGATGAAGAATCGCGTTGGAAATTTGCACTATGTGATCCGGCCTGACGCGGAATATCCGGATTTTGCTTGGTGGTCGATTGTGCGCATGGTAAAGCCTTGGTATGAATGGCTCATCATCATGATGTACAAGCCGACCTGTCCAGCGGAGTTTATGCCAACTCTAGACCAAGTCAAAGCCCAGGTCCATGAGGTCATTGGGGACCAATCCGTCCCGGTCATGGTTAAGCGAATTGACAAATGGATCATCAATGACACGGTAGCCAAATTATACAGCAAGGGCAACGTGTAAGCATCTTCCAATTATCGTCTCCCATTTCTGTTGATTCTGATTGGCTATAGATACTGCCTTGGCGATGCTGTACATCGCCATCCGCCGATGAATGGCCTCGGAGCGAATACCTGCACTCAAGACGCCGCCAATCTCGCCTGGAAGTTAAACTTGGTCGAAAAAGGTAGAGAGCACCAAATCATTTCTGTCCAATATAAAATTAACATGTACACTTAAATATAGGATTAGCGGGGTCTGCCCTTCTGGACAGCTATACAATTGAGCGTCAGCCTGTTGGAGCCGGAATCGTTGCAAGGTAACAGGCAAGCGTATAAAGCCGAGACCGGCTGTGGCTGACCAAGTCTCCTATAGGGCCAATTCATCTTTGCGAGAACATAAGCCGATCTTCGATGCTCTTGGCTTCCTGAAACCGTCGCTTGAGGAGAGGAAGAAGGAGCTTAGCGTGTTGGAAGAGGATTCAGAGAGCGGTCGTACGAGGCGACGTGAACTCATGCAAGCGATCGACTACACTTCGCATGAATTCTTGGCTTTGGGCTCAGATATGAATCAGCGTTACCAGTCTGCTGCTGTGTTTCTTGAGGGGTGCGGAGATGAGCCACCCTTGCCCTCTGATCCCGTTCTGTACTATGAGCCCCATACTTTCCCTGGTATGCGTTTGCCCCATGCGTGGCTGAATACGGCTATTCCACAAGAAAAAGTCTCAACACTCGATTTAGCAGGTCACGGACAGTTTACACTATTTATTAGCCATGGAGGAGAGACATGGCGTAGTGCCGCGCGGTCTGTGGAGCAAGCTTTGAAAATTACAATCGCTGTGTATGCCATCGGCTATGGTCTCGAATATGAAGCTGTATTCAATGACTGGTACAGACTGCGAGAAGTAGAGGAGAGCGGGTGCGTCCTTGTACGGCCGGACAATTTTATTGCGTGGAGGAGCCAGAGCGTTGTGAATGACACTACTTCTGTGCTCGAAGTCGTGTTTAAATCCATTCTAGCTCTGTAGCATGTTGGGGCAATAGCGGGCTAGGTTATGTGTTGCAAAGATGTATTGCATGCCTGTTTAATAGATTTGAATAGTTCATTTATCTTAAAGCAAATACACATACAAAGAGAGCAATAAATTTAATAAAGTCTTCAAGAGAATATTAAGAGGCCCTAGACCTATCTTATACTATGGCAGCCTCTAGCTAGAGCCAAGGCATTAGTTAGTTATAGTATAAGCAGTCCTCTAACCCGTGAGCTTGTGGCTAGGGTTATACTACTCTACCCATGGCGGCCGTGGACCCTGACAACGAACGCTGGGTATATCTGAATCTGCTGTGTAGCCTGGCATAGCTACACTTGATTATGTTCCCAAAGTTTTGTGCGGTCTGAAACATATTAGGTTGGAACACCAATACAATATGTTTCTTCAGCCCTGGTTCCCGGTGAGATGCGGTTGTGGGATAACAGTTGAGACTGTTGCCCTCCACCCAGCGCAAATCTTATAGCGGCAGAGAATTAGAAGGAGCTGTTGGAAGCCTTCGCTGGGAAATCAATGGCGCTATAAATTGTTCTCCTGTAAAATCTCCAGTTGTCTTTTCAGGGAATCTGGTATTCTCATCCTGTTACTTCTCTCTGTAGGCACTCTCTCACTGAGAAATGTAAGACAAGCTATCTTAGGCCGGGCCATGTAACTCACACTCAAACTCATATGAAATTTGATGGTCCTAGACATATTTGAGCGTATGCGCTCCATAGGACCACACATGACGATGAACTAGATCTGCCTCATACTGAGCGACACTTTGGGGCATAGATCGACTCTGAGGTGGACTTATACAGTGTAGCTAGAGGAGCAGTAATCGTACATATGAAGGCACTATAGAAACGGCCCGAAAATGAATGCGGGCTGTTCGGGTATCTTCCGCTTATAAAGGCTGATTACGAGTAATAGTGATCGGAAACTGGTGGGCGCCCGCAGCCCCTTAGCTAAAAACTATAGATGTCTCCCCAAGAACCTCCAAACGACTATTCGGTGGCATTATAGGCGCAGAGCTAATGGCGATCCTGGTGTAGAGAGACCGGACGTAACCTTGGTGGAGTCGCATAAGAATCACAACCTTAAACTGCTTAAAATGCTCTCTCCGCGGGGGTCAAGTGGAGAAGCAACACCATCCACCCCGAATCTAGAGCGGCCCGGGCCTAGAGATGGGAATACTGAAAGCCACTTTTGCTGCTTTAGGAACATGATTATACAGGTATATCTTTTACTAAATAAAGTTGAACGAGGACATAGAGAATACTATGTGCAGGGGATATAACTTGCTACAGTGCTCCTTACTGAGCATTGCTGCGGACACTCATAACACGTATTCAGCGCTGATCTAATCTTACAGACACGGAACTCCGCATTGGTACAAGTATCCATACGTTGGTTTCGGCGCTTTCCTCGCGCCTTTCCAGCAACTAAGCGCGCGAGAATAGTGCCATTTAGCTCTGACCGCTTCCGCTAATGCGCAACTCCCTCGCTCTCGCTAACGCATCTGGGCCAAAAACTTGAGCTTTGCTTCACGTTGTTTCCAATGCCCGGCATGCTCGGAGCTGTGTTTTTCCCGCAATGCTGGACACTGGGCGGATGATGCCTGACAATACGCAGATGTGAAGATACGAATTCGCTTGCTCGCTTGAGACCTGTCTCATCCTTTGAATCATATCGTCACAATCACTCCAGAGATGATGACGAGCATCTCCCACTAGGCAACTGGCTTCTCACATGAATATCGGCATTTTCCCAGCCCTCATATGACCTTCTTCCTTGGCATGTCTGGAGACCCCCAAGGTTGCATCTGAGTGCCGCGCATCTATCATGTACCGTGTTACCCCGCAACAACGGCCGACTGAGGTTGCATTTTGGTTGCCTGTGCCCCTGGCTGATCCCCCACGGGGAGACGATCCATTGTGCTTGGACTGATCAACGGGCCTTTTTCTACTTGCATGCTGCATAAATCAACGATTCCGCCTTGTCAGTCATGTCTCTACTGGCGCGCAAATGCTCTGGTAGAGAGTCGATATGGACGCCTAACGACCTCGCGTACAAGGCAGCTACCCAGAATGGGGATCGTCCCACCATCGGAGGTTGTCCGTGAGCAACGATTGACTTCTAGGCTGTTCATGAGGAGACGATAATGTCTGACTTGGACGAGGAAGGGTATAAATATGACGAGAATGGCTTGCGATGGCTTTTTTTGATACAGACTTCCTCACTACCAAGCAGATTCCTCAGAATGAAAAAGCCCTGGATGTCAATCGTCATCGGGACCATCGCGTCCACGGTGTACGGTGCAACCATCGAAGACTGCCTCGGATATTCTGCCTCTCATGTGCGACAGTCATTCAACGGGCTTGTAGCAGACCTCACACTGATTGGCTCCCCTTGCAACATCTATGGAGATGATCTCAAAAATCTGAAACTCCAGGTCGAGTACCAGGGAGGTGAGCTGTCGTGACCAATATAAAGTGTTCTATGTCTCAGAACCTAATTTGAATCTAGATAGTCGTTTGCATGTCAAGATCTATGATGCGAATCGCCAAGTGTATCAGATTCCTGAATCGGTCTTGCCCTCGCCGCCTAATGATGTGGGTGATCCTAGTCAAGCGGCCCTGAAGTTCACCTACACGACGAGGCCATTTTCTTTTGCAGTCTCGCGGTCCCACTCTGGAGATGTCCTATTCAACACCTCTGGATCGCAGCTCATCTTCGAGTCGCAGTACATTCGGCTACGAACTCAACTGCCTCAGAACCCGAATCTCTACGGCTTGGGAGAGCATACTGACACATTCCGCCTCCAAACCAACAACTACATCAGGACTTTTTGGAATGCTGAGTCTCCTTTCGTCCCAAGAATGTCCAACCTCTACGGAAGCCATCCCATCTATCTCGAGCATCGCGATAGTGGTCATAGCCACGGTGTGTTTCTAAGAAACTCAAATGGCATGAACATTGTCATCAACCAGACAGAATCAGGTAGTCAATACCTCGAGTATAACACTATCGGCGGTGTCCTTGACTTCTACTTCCTCGCTGGTCCCTCGCCAACAGAGGTGAGCAAGCAGTATGCCGAGGTTGTCGGACTGCCGGCCATGGTCCCTTACTGGAGCTTTGGCTTCATGCAATGCAAATACGGATATTGGGATGTCAACGAGTTGGCCGAAGTCGTCGGCAACTACTCGACTGCCGGCATCCCTCTCGACGTCTTATGGTCTGACATTGACTACATGGACCTCCGACAGGACTTCACTACCGACCCGGATCGCTTCCCCATTCCAAAGATGCGCGAACTTGTCCATACCCTCCATGACAGGGGACAGAAGTTTGTGATGATGGTCGATCCTGGCATTCATCGAAAGGGAGACTACGGGACGTTTACTCGTGGTGCTGAGAAGGGCGTTTTCCTTAAGGCGGCCGATGGCTCCTACTACCGAGGCGTTCAGTGGGCCGGCGAAGTTGTCTGGCCTGATTGGTTCAACCCGAACACCCAAGACTGGTGGACTGACGAGTTCAAACGCTTCTTTGACCCCGATACCGGCCTTGATATCGATGGAGTATGGAACGATATGAACGAAATTTCAAATTTTTGTGGTGACATCAACTGCGACCCGGCTCAGCTTGCTCACGATACCAATACACCTCCGCCGCCGTCCCACCCGCCCCGGCCGAACACGGGCCGGCCGATACCGGGATTTCCCAGCGACTTTCAGCCGAGCTCATTCCGGGTCCGAGCCCGACGAGAGGCTGAGACTCGAGGTGCTATGAAGGGACTGCCGGGCCGCAACCTCTTCACTCCTCCTTATCGAATTAAAAATCACGTCGGTGACCTGAGTGCTGGTACTGTTTACACTAACATCACTAATTACGATGGCACTGTCCAATATGATACGCACAATCTGAACGGTCTTTTGATGGCTGCCCACAGCCGGATCAGCATGCTCGCTCGCCGCCCCGGAAAGCGCCCCTTTGTCCTCACACGATCGACCTTTGCTGGTGCCGGAAACAAGGTCGCCCATTGGTTTGGCGACAACTACTCCGCTTGGGATGACTATCGCTTCTCCATCTCGCAAATGCTCGCCTTCGCCGCCGTCCACCAAATGCCCATGGTTGGATCTGATGTCTGCGGTTTCAACGGCGTTGCTCAGGAGAACATGTGTGCTCGATGGGCACTGCTTGGCGCCTTTCAGCCATTCTATCGTAACCACGCGGATATTTCCGCGCCCAATCAAGAGTTTTATCTATGGGCGTCTGTGACTGAGGCTGCTAAGAAGGCTATTGCTGCTCGGTATCGGTTGCTAGATTACATCTATACTGCTATGTACCGGTCTAGTACCACGGGTGCCCCGATTGTAAACCCCTTGTTCTTCACATACCCCAACGATGCCAACACTTTTGGTATTCAAACTCAGTACTTTTTCGGCGATTCTATTCTTGTTTCGCCTGTCATTGACGATGACGCTCAGAGCGTTACCATCTACCTCCCAGACGAAATATTCTACGACTTCTGGACGTTCAAGGCGGTCCGCGGCAATGGACAACAAGTTACTCTGAATAATGTGGCTTATACCGACTTGCCAGTGTACATTCGCGGAGGCAGCATCATCCCGATGCGTACTGATGGGGCTAATTCAACGACCACCCTACGGCAGCATAACTTCAACATAGTTGTCGCTCCTGGCCTAGACGGCAAAGCGTCTGGCTCCCTTTTCTTAGATGACGGAGAAAGCCTGGAGGGACGGGCGTCAGATATAAGCTTCTCCTGGGACGGTAAAAAGTTTAGGGCCGGAGGACAATTTTGGTATGAAACGGATGTGCATATAGAGACTGTGACAATCCTCGGTGATGAACCTGTCACGAAGAAAGGCCCCTGGGGGCTCGACAAGGGATTCTCTTTTCAATCCTAAAATAAGTTGAGTTAAGCGCAGATAGAGAATAGTCTTTGATAGGCAATCTTTGAACCTTGTAGCGCTATATAGGCCTACTATATATTAAGTGAGCAAGACTCATTTACTAAATCAAGTAGTACCATTGAGACAGCCAGAGATAGCCATTCAGACAGACTTGTAGCAGCTAGAACTGTATTGTTACGAACCAACACTTTGATGCTTGTAATAAGGGACCTACAGGGTAGGAGGGATCAGGTAAAACGGATACTCGCCTAATAAGAGGGCGCTCATAACACTCGTTCAACAACCGCCACAAGCCATATATCCAACTAGATATATGAGTTCACTTCATGTCACTTGTTAGATAGCTTAGATAGTCAGTCGTTAATATAGCACTTAGATAGAATAACACGTTAGACATACTAGCTATCTGATAAGTGTGCTTAAATATTATTAACCTTAGTTTCTCTGTGTCACGATCCAACATTATATGGCCAATGAATATCCCTACAGGGTAGCATGTGACGGTAGAGCCTCGGATAGAAGGACCAATCAGGAATGGGTCGACAGGAATCGCCAGCGATCCATAATGATCCATTAAAGGAATCGATGGAATATCCAGCGATTCACCACAATCCAGGAATTGCAACTGGATATATAAGTTCACTTCACTAAACTCATTAAATAGCTTAGATAGCCAGTTGTTGATAATATATCAAGATTGGATTAACATATTCTCTTACTCATATAACCATTAACTACGGAGTACTCCGTACTGCTACTTGTAATCCGACCCCGGCCCCATCCGCTAATACTGGAAACCCAAATAGGTAATTGGAAATTATTACTTATACTGGCCTATAGGTAACCGATTCGTCACAACTATACTAACACTATAAGTAACAAGTCTGTTATAGGTTGTGATAATTGGCATACAGGTAGGTATTATACCCAACATATAGTAACAAACCTATAATGCGGTCATCCGGAGGAATCTAGGACCAAATCTGTCACGACCCAGCTCTTATGGTCGTAACGGACACCCGGCAACCGGATTAACTATTGGCCGAAGGACCAATCACAAGCGGATCGAGAAAAGAACTCTCGATCCCTTCAGGATCGAGAAAATAATCATCGATCCTCACCAGGTCAACTTGATATATAAGTTCACTTCACCACACTCATTTAGATAGCTTAGATAGCCAGTTGTTAACACAGCAATAAGATTGGATTCACATACTCTCTACTAGCTGCGTGATATTACACACTACCTGTATCCGACCTGACCCATCCGCCAATAGAAACCCGAACAGGTAATTGGAAATTACTACCTATACTAACCTATAGGTAACCGGTTCGTCACAAAATCCCAATTGTATGTATATTCACCATCTTAAGAATAAACACCAGTAAACTCTATATTATATATAGCCTTCTTTATGCTTATTTCGATAAGTTACTTAAGAAGTCTGGTTAGTTGCTGACCAAAAATTAAGATAAAATACCTGTATATTCCTTCTTCTTTACTTATGCACTCAGTGACTATAAATGTTTTAACATACACTTTATTTTCCTTGCAAATATAAGCTAATTTTTGTTTATTACCTACTGTATATATAGAACTCTATAATTCCTGAAATACTAATTATATATATGCCTTTGATAAGTCCCCTAACCTATATATATTTTATTCATGCAAAATTAAGGGGGTGGTGTGACAATCTGGTCTATACTCAAGAGTATAGGGTAGGTTTCCCAAGGTAATAAACTAATAATCTAGTTTATATTAGTAAAGAGATTAAGGTATAAATAATATTAAGTAATCTTATTATATAATTAGTAAAGTAAATAAAAGTTCTAAACTTATATTTAATTTAAGTATTATATTAATAATTAACTATTTAAGCTATTTAATAAATATATTATTTATAGATTTATATAATAAGTTATTTTTTATAGCTTACTTTATAATATTCTTTTATATTTAATAAGCCTAGTACCTTAATATTATAAGCTTATTTTAATTTATAATATATACTTTAAGTAAGCTATAAGCTTTATTTTAATTAGTTTTATATTTAAGCTTTAGCTAATATTATTATTAAATTATAATATAATGCTTTTTTTTTAATAAGTTTTATCTTTAAGATCTTATATATAATTACTTAGTTTTTTATATATTTTAGGTTATAATAAGTTTTTTTTATTATATTTTATAAAGTTATTAAGTAATATTTTAAAGGTTTTTGTCACGACCCAGCTCTTATGGCCGGGACAATGGGCCTCCCGGGTAGGCGAACCCGGATAAATGACGGGCCGACCAACCAATCAGGCATGGATCATTCAATCGTTCAGATGATCCAATGATCCAAGGATGGATCATTAGAATCCTAAGATGATCCAGAGGGATCATTAAGAAACCACGATGATCCAGCCCAGACCAGCTGGATATATAAGTTCACTTCACCACACTCATTTAGATAGCTTAAATAGCCAGTTGTTAACACAGCAATAAGATTGGATTCACATACTCTCTACCAGCTGCGTGATATTATATGCTACCCAAGTCCGACCTGACCCATCCGCCAATAGAAATCCTGAACAGGTAATTGGAAATCCCTATCTATACTAACCTATAGGTAACCGGTTCGTCACAGTTTTATAAAATTTATTTAAAATTATAAAGTAATTGTTATATTATTAATATAATTAAGATTTTAATAATACTTTATTTTTTTTATAAAAAGAAGTATTTATTATATAAAATAATAATAAATTATAAAAAGTATAAAAAGTATATTTATTATAATTATTTTTATAATAGTAATAATATTTCTTTAGTAATAGGTTTATTTTTTTTATTTTCTTTTTTAGTTTTTTAATATTAATAATTATAATATAATACTTAGCTATAAAGAAGGTATAAATTAATATTAAGGAGTATTATATTAAATAAAAGCTTTTTTAATAATAATAGCAATTACTTAAGTTTTAATAGTAAATAATATTATTATTTTAGTTTATAAATAAGAGTTTTATATAATTATTATATTTTTATAAATAATATTAATAAATTAATATATAAAAAGAGTAAATACTTTAGTAAAAGGCTTAGTTTTTTAATAAATTAAATATTATAAAGTAAGTAAAGTTTAAGGTAGTTATTAATATATAATTATTTAAAAGTATTAATATTATTAATTAAAATATAGTATTTATTAATTTAAACTTAATATTTAAAAAAAATATTTTATTAGCTTTTAAAAGTTAAAGTATTAAACTAATTTTTATAAATTTTTATTATTATTATAGTTTTTTTATTTTATTAAGTATTTAATTTTTTAAGTTTTAAGGTTTTAATATATAATAAATATTAATTTAACTTTATATTCTTTTTTATTATTTTTTATAATTATTTTATTTATAATTACTTTTTTTATATTTTTATTTATTAATGCTTTTTTAAATTATAAAATATAAAATATTAAGTATTTAATTTTTATATTATTTAGTAATTTTATTTAATAATTAATTTCCTTAATTTTATTAATAATTTTAAATAATTTAAGTTTTTAGTAATTTAATTTATTATTTAGTTAATTTATTTTAATTCTTAGTATTTTATATCTTTTTATATAATATAATAAGTAGATTATATCTTTTTTTTAAAGATTTAATCTTTTATATTTATATTTATTTATATATTTTTTTATTTTTTATTTAATAAGTTTTAATTATATATATATATATCTTTATATAAATCTTTAAGTAATTTTATTTATATTTTTACTTTTTTAAAGTTTAAGCTATTTTAAAATAGTTAATATACTTTTAAAGTAAATCTATAATTTATAAAAAAGGGTATTAGTTTTATAAATTTTTATTTAATATAGTTATAGTATAATTATATTATTAATAATTTTTTAATTTAATTATTTATTTTATAATTTATATATATTTATAAATAGTATTTAATTATTTAGTTTATATATTTTATTAATTTATTTATTTAAAAATAATAGGCAATATTTAGTTTATAGTTTATATTAAGTTTTATTATAAGTTTTTATTAAAATTTTAAAATAAATATTAATTTTTTATTTAAGATAATTTTTTTAAGTAAGCTATAATTAGTTACTATTATTTTTTTATATATATATAATAATTTTTTAATATTATATAATTTTTTATATAATAAGAAGTAGGCTTATTTTATTAGTTAGTTTATTATTATAAAGATATTATTATATTTAACTTTTATTAAGGGTTTTTTAAATAATAAAAGGTTTATAATATAATCTATTATAATTAATTCTTAAGGTCTTTTTAGTATAGGTAGTAGTTATAGTTTTTTATAAGGTCTATATTTACTATCTTTAGTTTTGCTATAAATTTAATAGCTTATAACTATATTTATTATTATTTTTTTAAGTTTTTTAAAAATATAATATTAGTATACTTATTATATAGTTTTTATAATTTCTTTATATTTATATAGTAGGTATTTATATACTTTTTTTATAATTTTTTTATATAGTTTATTAAGTATTTATATTTTATTTTTTAATATAAAGTATCTTTTATTTATTATAATTTTTATAAAAAATTATTAAGGTATTTAATTCTTAATATATTTTTTTAATTTTATTAATTATAAAGTTATTTTCTTTAATTTTAAATATTATATTAATTCTTTATTATTTTAGGTTTCTATTTATATTAACTTATAAGGCTTTTATAAAGTATTTTAGTACTTTTTAAAATAATTTTAGTTTTTTATTAAGTATATTTACTTATTTATTTTTTAATCTTTTATAATAAATAATTTTATAATTAAAGTTTATAAATAGTTTAAAGTTTTTTATTTATTATTTAAATAATTATTATATTATAATAAAGTAAATAATATTCTTATAGTTTATATATAATAAACCAATTACCTATAGGTTAATATAGATATAATTCCTAAAAGATAAACCTATTTAGATATTTATATTAGTAGATAGATTAAGTTAAATAAAGGGTATAGTAATTAATAGTTATAAATAAGTAAAAAAGTATATTAATCTAATCTTAATATCTTATTAATAATTAGCTATTTAAGCTATTTAATAAATATAGTAAAGTAAATTTATATATTTAGTTAACTTAATTAAGATTAAAGATTTAATTATTAATTTAGCTAAAGATTAATAATTATATTATTAATCTTAAATAAATTAAAAGTTCTTTTTTTAATCTATTTATAATTAGTCTTTTAGCTAATAATTAATTTAGTTACTAAATGCTTATTATAATTATAAAAGCTAGATTATAATATAATACTCCCTTTTTTATTAATTTTATTTTTAAGATCTTATTAATTTAAATATAAGTATTTACCTTGCTTTTTTTTTTTATTAATTTCTTTTTTTTTTATTATTTTTTTTTTATTAATAATTATAATAAATATTTAAAAAAAGATTTATTTTAAAATAAAGTATTAAAATATTTTTTTAAAAATTATTTTATTTTATTTTATTAAAATAAAAGATTATATTTATTATTTTAATAAAAAAAATATTATTTTTTTAAATATTAAATATTTAAAAAAATTTTTATTTATTATATTAAATATATTAAAAATAATAAATTACTATATAATACTTATTTACTTTCTCTTTTATAATTATAAAAGATTACTTTTTTTTATATTTAATTTAAAAATATATTAAAGAAGATTAAAAAGGAATATAAGCTAGTTAATATAAAGATTAAGTATATTTAAAAATAAAAATATTTATAATTAAAAAAAATAATATAAGTTATTATATAAGGTATTAATAATTTAAAAAAGTTAAATAAGATTAAGTATAAAAAGTAAGAAATAAAAGCTATTTATTAAGCTAAAATATTAATATTTAATTTAATTAGTTTTATTAATATAATTAACTAAAATACTTTTATTTTAGATTTTTTATTATTATAAATCTTAAGTTTTAATAAAAGTTTATTAATAAAATTTTTAAATATTTAAAGTATTTAATAAGTTTTTAACTATTTATTTTATTAAAATATCTTTTTTATTTAATTAAATATTATAATATTTTTATTTTTAAATTTAATTTAATAATAAAAATTAATTTAACTTTATATTTAAGTTCTTTATTTTTTATTATAATTTTATTATAAATTATTTTACTTATTTCTTTATTAATTAAGGCCTTTTTTAATTATAAAATATATTTTATTTTAAAAATTAATTTTTTTTTTATTAAATAGTAATAAAATATTTATTTTATAATTAACTTTACTTACTTTTTATAATATTTTATAAGATTTAACTTTTTTAAAATTAAGTTTTTTATTAAGGTATTTTATTTTAATTATTATATTAATATTTTATTATTAACTTAAAAGAGAATATATTAAAATATAAATTATATCTTTTTTTTTAAAAATTAATTTTTTAATTTTATTTTTATTAATATATTTTTTTATTTTAATATATATAAACTTAAGTTATATTTATAATTTATTATATAGCTTTTTTAAATTATTTACTTAAATAATAGCTTTTTTTATATCTTTATCTTTTTATAATAGTTAATAAGCTTTTAATTTAAATTTAAAATTAAGGAAAAATAATAATTTTTTTATAAATTTTAATTATATATTATTATATATAAATTATATAATAAATAACTTTTTTATTTAATTTTTTATTTTTAAATTAATATAATATATTAAGTAATTTTTTATAATTTAATTAATTTATTTAATTTAACTATTTATTTAAAAATAATATATTATATTTATTTTATAATATATTTTAAGTTTATTATTAAATATTTTTTAAAACTTAAATATAAATATAAATCTTTTATTAAAGATTATTTTTTTTAATAATTTATAATTTATAATAATAAATTTAATAAAGATATATATTAATTTTTTTATAATATTTACTTTTTTATAAAAAATAAAATATAATATTTTTATTAATTTATTAATTATAATAAATATATTATTATAAGTAATTTTTATTATTAATTTTTTTAATAATAATAGTTTATAATATAATTAAATAAAATTAATTTTTATAATTATTTTAATATTAATAAAGGTTATAATAATCTATATAATTTATATTTTTTAGCCTTTATTTATTAATATAGATTATAATATAATATTATATATTATATTTATTTTTTAATTTTATTAAAGATATAATATCTTTATATTTATTTTTTTATTTTTTTAATTTTTTTATACTTATATAATAAGTATATATAAATTACTTTTATTATTTTTTTTTATAATTTTTTTAATATTTATATTTTATTATTAATTATAAAAAGTCTATTATATAAATTAGATTTTTTTAAAAATTAATTTTAATTTTAATTTTTTATATATTTTTTAATTTTTTTATTTATTAAATTATATTTTTTAAATTTAAAAATAATAATAATTATTTTTTATTTATAATATTTTTATTTATTTAAATATATTATTTAAGTAATAATTTTTAATATTTTTTAAAAAAGTTTAATTTTATAATTTAATATATTAGTTTTTTTATTTTTTATTTTTTTATAATAAATAATTTAATAATTAAATTATAATAAAAATTTAAAATATTTTATTTAATATTTTAATAATATTTATATAATTATAAAGTAAGTAATATTTTTATAATTTATAAAAATCTTAATTTTATATATATTTTTATAATAATAATATTTTTATTTTTTAAATATTATTATAATAGCTATAAATTCTTTATTATAAATAATATATTTTAGCTTTAATTTATATAGTTTTTTAAAAAAAAATATAATAAATTTAAATTTTTTTCTTAATTTTATTATTTAATTATTTTTTTAATAATAAAATTTAAAATATTAATTTTAATTTTAATTTCTTTATTAAAGTTAAATATAATAAATATTAATTTTAATATTAAGGTATTTTTTAATTATTTAAATACTTTATAAATATTTAGTTTTTATAAAAATTTTTTTTTTTTTTTATAAAATTAAATAATAATATAATAATTTAAATAAAGTTTTTAATAAACCTTTTATAATAATTAATAAATTTTAAAAAACTTTATATATTTTTAATATTTTTTAAAGATTTTTATATTTTAATTACTTTAAGTTTCTTAAGATTTATTTAAATTTCTCTTAGGCTAATAATATATCTTAAAAACTTTACTTTTTATATATAAAATATATATTTTTTTAAATTAATAAGAAGTTTAGTATTTTATAACTTTTATAATACTTTATAAATATATTCTTTATATTTTTTAAAGGTTTTTAAAAAGATTAAGATATTATTAATATATATAATTATAAACTTATTAAAATATTTTTTAAAAATATAATTAATATATTTTTAAAATAAGGTAGGTATATTTATTAATCTTTATAGTATAATAAAGTATTTAAATAATTTATATTTTATTTTAAAGATAGTTATCTATTTATATTTTTTTTTTATTTATATAAGTTTATATATTTTTTTAAGGTTAAGTATTATAAATTAGTTTATCTTTTATAGTTATTTTTTAATTTTTATTATTAATAGTAAGGGTATTTTATTTTTAATAGTAATATTATTTAATTATTAATAGTTAATAATTAGTTAAAGTTTCTTATTTTTTTTTAGTATAAAGATAATAGGGTATTTTACTAATGATTTTAAGACCTTAATATATCTTTTTTATAATTGCTTTTTTATTTATTTTTTAAGTATTTTAAGCTTTATTTTATTAAGATTATAGATTTTATAAAACTTAGGTAAAGCTTTATTTTTAAGTATAATTTTATAATCTTATTTTATATATAGTAAAAGCTTTTTTTTTAGAACTTTATTATAAAGTTTTTTATATTTTTAATATTATTATAAAATCTTCTTAAAATGCTTTTCTTTAAGGGTATTTTTTTTTTTAAATTTTGCCTTTTATAAGGCCTTATTAAGTGCTATTAATTCTCTTTTAATATAGGCTATATATTTTTATATTTTTATTATAGCTAATTTTTTTTTATTTTCTATTAAATTATAGTTTTATATTAGTTTTTTCTTTAAATCTTACTTATTTTTTAATCTTTTCTTTTATAAGTTATGCAAGGGCATTTAGTTTTTCTAGTAGTACTATTAGCCCTTTTTATTACTTATTTTAGTTAAGTTATAATTTTAAATTAATTAAAAAATCTAGGTTATTTTATAAACCTAGTTAGCCTATCTTTTAATCTATTATTAAGTTTACTTTATATAATTATAGCTAATTTAAAATAATATTATATTTAATTTTTATTAAATTAAGCTAAAGTAATTTAGTTTAATTTTAAAACTTAACTTTAAGATAATTAGTCTTTATATTAATAAGCCCTTTATTATAATTATAAAGCTAATTTTTAATAGTGCTTACTTTATATACTTTTTCCTTAGGCTTTTTATGCTAAGGTAGTTATAGTTGGTTAATTAAGTTATAGTTTATAAGGTTACTATTTAATCTATTATTTATTAAGATTAAGATTATATATTTTTTTATAATTTTTTTAATAATTAGTTTACTGTTTTTTTTAATTACTTTTATAGATTTTATTATTTTTATAGCTGTAATTTTTAGTTTATTTAAGTAGCTTTATATTTTATAGATAATATCTTTATATTTATTATATTAAGTATATTAATAGTACCTTAGTACTAGGATATTATACTTTATTATATTATAATATTTTTTTATAAGGTGATTATTTACTTTTTTCTTTTTATTATAATAGGTTCTTTTACTATAGGTAGTAAAATCTTATCTTTTTAATTATAAGTTTTTAATAGTGATTTATAAGGTTTAGTGCTATATATAATGTATAATATATTTAAGGTTTTTATAATCTTTAAATTCTATTTAATAGTATTTATATTTTATAATATATAAATGCTATTTATTAATTTTTTCTAGGGTATATTTTTTATAAAAGAGATCTTTATATAACCTTAATTTTTCTTACTTATAGTTATTTTTAAAATAATTTTAGTATTTTTTTAGTTTTACTTTTTAATTTAAGATTTTTTAGATTATTAGGGCTTTAGTATTTTAAGTAAGGTTCTTTACTGCCTTTAAGGTAATTTCTTTTATAAGTCTTTAACTAATTAAGATAGTATTAGGCAGGCTATTATTATTATAATTAGGCTTAGTATCTTGGTTTAGTTAAGCTAAATCCTTATTTATAATTCTATTATTATTATATTCTTATTTTAATAGCTGCTTAAATTAAGTAATTATTAAAATATTTTTATATTTAAGTATCTTAAGGTAGTAGCTTATAGTATTTTTATTACTACTATAGATTTTATAGCTATCTTTATAGTATATAGTCTAGTAAAGGCTAGTATATTTATCTTTAATAATAGCCTTAACTTCCTTTATTATTTTTTTACTTTCCTTTATAGGTTTTTAGTTATCCTTTTTATTTTTATTATTTTTTTTTAGGCATTTAAAGGATTTATAGCTTAGTTTTTTATAATTATAGTAAATAATGCTATTAAGGTCTATTTTTCTTAGCCTTATATTATTGCTGCTTATAATATAGTTATTTTATTATCTTCCTTAATTAGCAGTATTTTTATTGCTTTGCAATAGGTAATAGAAATTCTATAGGTTTCTATTCTTCTTATACTTATATTTTTACTTTTATTTTTAGATTTTATTATTAATATTAATTACTTATTATATATAATTAGTCTAGCTTATCTTTTATTAATTAATTTAATAAAGCTTATCTTTAACCTTAGGTTTAAGGCTTTAGTAATATATATCCTTCTTAATAGCTTTAGTTTAATTTACTTTAGTAAGTAATTAAATAAAGTTTATAGTATATTTTGCAAGTACTTCTTTTTATTAGATTATATAAAGTTAGTTTTTTACTTTTTATTCTTTATTAACTATTTTAAAGGTTTTCTATAGTTATTTTTTAAAATTTTTATATTTTTTAAAGATAATCTTTATTTATTTTTTATATTTATTAAGAGTTATTTAATTATCTTTATAATCTTTTAAAATAAGGTTAAACTAAGTTACTATTAATCCCTTTAATTATATTTTTATAAACTTTACTTATTTTTTTATTTTATTAAGAGTAAATATAATAAGATAGCAGTTTTTAAAATAAGTATATATATTAATAAAGAATTTCTAAATTTTAGTAGGTTTTTTTATAAACTTTTCTAGAGGTATAGGTTTAATAATTTCTTTAAGTTACTTTTTTTATTTTAGTAATATAGCAGGTGCTAGGTTATTTCCTAGTGGATTGCCTATAGCTATATTTTTGTTATAGTATTGGTTAAGTTGGTTGATTGTTTTTTATTATGCTTTAATAGTATTATGCAGGATTTTTAATTTATTAATAAGTTCATTTATAATAGGTAAAGGCATATAATAAACCAGTTACCTATAGGTTAGTATAGGTAAAAATTTCCAATTACCTATTCAGGATTTCTATTAGTAGATAGATTAGGTTAGACTTAGGTAATATATAATATTATATAGCTAATAGAGAGTATATAAATCTAATCTTATTACTATATTAATAACTAGCTATTTAAGCTATCTAAATAAGTATAATAAAGTAAACTTATATATTTAGTTAACTAAATATCCTTAATATACTTAATAATTAAGTTAGTTAAGTTATACTTAATATACTTAATAATAGATTTTATTAAGTAATATATAATTAGTTAATAGATTATAGTTAATCTATATATGCCTATTTAATAGGCCTATTATTGCAACCTTAAGTATTAGGTTATAATATAATACTCCCCTTTTATTAATCTTATCCTTAAGACTTTATCTTAAATCTATACCTTCCCTACCTTTTATAAGTATTAATTCTTACTTTTCCTATTCTTTTATTTTTTTAGCTAATAAAATAATAAGTAGTAAATATAAGCATTTTAAATTTTCTTAAATTCTATAATGCAATGCACTTAAGTATTTTATCTTACTTATGTTATTAATTATAAAGCCTTATCTTTATTATAAAAAGTATAATTATAAATATTTTATTTTTAAAGAGGATTCCCTATACTATTCTTAATATATTTATTATTAATAATTAAATTATAAAGCATTTAGTCTTTTTATAACCTAGCTTTAAAGAATAATAACTAAAGGTACTAATCTTAATTCTAAATTAAAAAAGGCAAAGGAGGCCTAGTTAAAAGCTAGTGCATGCATAAAGTGTCTTTATATTTAGAAAAAGGAATAGTCTATAAAGATAAAAAGGGCTATTAAGTAGGGGATTAATAATTTAAAGGAGTTAGAATAGGTTAAGTATAAGGAGCAGGAAGTAAAGGCTACTTATTAGGCTAAAATATTAATGCCTAATCTAGCTAGTTTTATTAATATAATTAATTAAGATGCCTTTATCCTTAACCTATTATTATTATAAATCCTAGGCTTTAATAAAAGTCTATTAATAAAGTCTTTAAGTATTTAAGATACTTAATAAGTTCTTAATTATTTACCTTATTAAAGTATTTTTTCTATTTAATTAAATATTATAGTATTTTTATTTCTAGGTCTAGTTTAATAATAAGAATTAATTTAACTTTATATTTAAGTTCTTTATCTTTTATTATAATTTTATTATAAATTATTTTACCTATTTTTTTATTAATTAAGGCCTTTTTTAATTATAAAATATATTTTATTTTAAAAATTGGTTTTTTCTTTTTATTAAGTAATAGTAAAATATTTATTTTATAGCTAACTTTACTTACTTTTTATAATACTTTATAAGGTCTAACTTTCTTAAAATTAAGTTTTTTACTAAGGCATTTTATTTTAATTATTATACTAATGCCTTACTATTAGCTTAAGGGAAGATATATTAAGATATAGATTATATCCCCCTTCTTTAAAATTAGTCCTTTAATTCTATTTTTATTAATATATTTTTTTATTTTAATATATATAAACTTAAGTTATATTTATAGTTTATTATATAGTTTCTTTAAATTATTTACTTAAATAATAGCTTTTTTTATATCTTTGCCTTCTTATAGTAGTTAATAAGCTTTTAATTTAAATTTAAAATTAAGGAAAAATAGTAATTTTTTTATAGATTTTAATTATATACTATTATATATAAATTATATAATAAATAACTTTTCTATTTAATCTTTTATTCTTAAGTTAATATAATATATTAAGTAGTCTTTTATAATTTAATTAATTTATTTAGTTTAACTATTTATTTAAAGATAGTATACTATACTTACTTTATAATATATTTTAAGTCTATTATTTAATACTTTCTAAAACTTAAATATAAATATAGATCCTTTATTAAAGATTATTTCTCTTAATAATTTATAATTTATAGTAATAAATCTAGTAAATATATATATTAATTCTTTTATAATACTTACTTTTTTATAAAGAATAAAATATAATATTTTTATTAGTTTATTAACTATAATAAATATACTATTATAGGTAATTCCTATTATTAATTCTTTTAATAATAGTAGTTTTATAATATAATTAAATAAGATTAATTCCTATAGTTATTTTAGCATTAGTAAAGATTATAATAACCTATATAGTTTATATCTTCTAGCCTTTATTTATTAGTATAGATTATAATATAATACTATATATTATACTTATTTTTTAATTTTATTAAAGGTATAGTATCTTTATACTTATTTTTTTATTTTCTTAATTCTTTTATACTTATATAGTAGGTATATATAAATTGCTTTTACTACCTTCTTTTATAATTCCTTTAATATTTATATTTTATTATTAATTATAAAAAGTCTATTATATAAGCTAGATTCTTTTAAAAATTAGTCTTAGTTTTAATCTTTTATATATTCCTTAATTTCTTTATTTATTAAATTATATTTTTTAAATTTAAAAATAGTAATAATTATTTTTTACTTATAATATCCTTATTTATTTAAGTATATTACTTAAGTAATAACTTTTAGTATTTTTTAAAAAAGTTTAGCCTTATAACTTAGTGCATTAGCTCTTTTATTCTTTATTTTTTTATAATAAATAATCTAGTAGTTAAATTATAATAAGAATTTAAAATATCTTATTTAATATTTTAATAATACTTATATAATTATAAAATAAATAATATTTTTATAATTTATAAAAACCTTAATTTTATATATACTTTTATAATAATAATATCTTTATTTTTTAAATACTGCTATAATAGCTATAAATTCTTTATTATAAATAATATACCTTAGTTCTAGTTTATATAGTTTTTTAAAAAAGAATATAATAAGTTTAAGTTTTCCTTTTTTATTTTATTATTTAATTATTTTTTTAATAGTAAAATCTAAGGCATTAGTTTTAATTTTAATTTTTTTAATAAGGTTAAATATAATAAATATTAGTTTTAATATTAAAGTATTTTTTAATTATTTAAATACTTTATTAATATTTAGACCTTATAAAAACTTTTTATTTTTTTTTATAAAGTTAAATAATAATATAATAATTTAAGTAAAGTTTTTAATAAACCTTTTATAATAATTAGTAAACCTTAAAAAGCTTTATATATTTTTAATATTCTTTAAGGGTTTTTATATTTTAACTACTTTAAGTTTCTTAAGATCTATTTAGATTTCTCTTAGGCTAATAATATATCTTAAAAACTTTACTTTTTATATATAAAATATATATTTTTTTAAGTTAATAAGAAGTTTAGTATTTTATAATTTTTATAATACTTTATAAATATATTCTTTATATTTTTTAAAGGTTTTTAAAAAAATTAAAATATTATTAATATATATAATTATAAATTTATTAAAATATTCTTTAAGAATATAATTAATATATTTTTAAAATAAAGCAGGTATATTTATTAATCTTTATAATATAATAAGATATTTAAATAGTCTATATCTTATTTTAAAGGCAGTTATCTATTTATAGCTTTTTTTTATTTATATAAGTTTATATACTTTTTTAAGATTAAGTATTATAAATTAATTTATCTTTTATAGCTATTTTTTAATTTTTATTATTAATAATAAAGGTATTTTATCTTTAATAATAATATTATTTAGCTATTAATAATTAATAATTAATTAAAGTTTTTTATCTTTCTTTAATATAAATATAATAGGGTATTTTATTAATAACTTTAAAACCTTAATATATCTTTTTTATAATTACTTTTTTATCTATTCCTTAAGTATCTTAAGCTTTATTTTACTAAGATTATAGATCTTATAAAACTTAAGTAAAGCTTTATCTTTAAGTATAATTTTATAATCTTATTTTATATATAATAAAAGCCCTTTTTTTAAAACTTTATTATAAAGTTTTTTATATTTTTAATATTATTATAAAATCTTTTTAAGATATTTTTTTTTAAAAATATTTTCTTTTTTATTTTTTACTTTTTATAAAGCTTTATTAAGTATTATTAATTCTCTTCTAATATAAGCTATATATTTTTATATTTTTATTATAGCTAATTTTTCTTATTTTCTATTAAATTATAATTTTATATTAATTTTCTTTTTAAATTTGATTTATTTTTTAACTTTTTCTTTTATAAATTACATAAGGGCATCTAGTTCTTTTAGCAGTGCTATTAGCCTTTTTTATTATTTATCCTAGCTAAGTTATAACTTTAAATTAATTAAAGAACCTAGGTTATTTTATAAACCTAGTTAGCCTATCTTCTAATCTATTATTAAGTTTACTTTATATAACTATAGCTAATTTAAAATAATATTATATTTAATTTTTATTAAATTAAGCTAAAGTAATTTAGTTTAATTTTAAAACTTAACTTTAAGATAATTAGTCTTTATATTAATAAGCCCTTTATTATAGCTATAAAGCTAATCCTTAATAATACTTACTTTATATACCTTTTCCTTAGGCTTCTTATACTAAGGTAATTATAGTTAATTAATTAGGTTATAGTTTATAAGGTTGCTATTTAATTTACTATTTATTAAAATTAAAACTATATATCCCTTTATAGCTTTTTTAATAATTAATCTACTATTTCCTTTAATTATTTTTATAAGTTTTATTATTTTTATAGCTATAATTTTTAATATATTTAAGTAGCTTTATATTCCTTAAACTATATCTTTATATTTACTATATTAAATATACTAATAATAGCTTAATATTAAAATATTATACTTTATTATACTATAATATTATTTTATAAGATAATTACTTACTTTTTTTTTTTTCTTATTATAGTAAGTTCTTTTATTATAAATAGTAAAATCCTATCTTACTAATTATAATTCTTTAATAATTATTTATAAAAAAATATATTAATAATAATATATAATATATTTTATATTATTATAGTTTTTAAATTCTTCTTATCTATATATATATTCTACTAAATAATTATATTATTTAAAAACTTTTTTTAATATATAATTTTTATAAAATAAGTTTATGTAATTTTTAAAGTTACTTTATTTATAATTATTTTAAAAATAATTTCCTTTTTTAGGTTCTGCTTCTTAATTTAATATTTTTTAAATTATTAAGACTTTAGGATCTTAAATAGGGCTTCTTACTATCTTTAAAGTAGCTTCCTTTACTAGTCTTTAACTAATTAAGGCAGTATTAAGCAGGCTATTATTATTATTACTAAGCTTAATATCCTAGTCTAATTAAGCTAAGTCCTTATCTATAATTCCTTTATTATTAAATTCTTATTTTAATAGCTACTTAAATTAAGTAATTACTAAAATATTTTTATATTTAAATGCCTTAAGGTAATATTTTATAATATCTTTATTATTACTATAAGTCTTATAGCTATTATTATAATATATAGTTTAATAAAAGCTAATATATTTATTTTTAATAATAGCTTTAACTTTTTTTATTACTTTTTTATTTTTTTTATAGGTTTTTAATTATCTTTTTTATCTTTATTATTCTTTTTTAAATATTTAAAAGATTTATAATCTAGCTCTTTATAATTATAGTAAATAATACTACTAAGGTTTATTCTTCCTGGCCTTATATTATTATTATTTATAATATAATTATTTTATTATCTTCTTTAATTTATAGTATTTTTATTACTGCCTTATTTTAATAAGTTTTAAAAGTTTTAAATACTCTTATTCTTTTTAGTTTTTTACTCCTGCTTTCTTTTTTATTATTAATTATTAATATTAATTATATTTTAAGTATAATTAATAAATAATCTATCTTCTTTTTTAATTTTATAAAGTTTATCTTTTATTTTTAATTTAATACTTTAATAATATATATCTTTTTTAATTTCTTTAATCTATTTAACCTTAATAAAAAGCTAAATAAAATTAACTATATATTTTACTAATACTTTTTTTTATTTAATTATTTAAAGTTAGTTTTTAGCTTTATATTCTTTATTAATAAATCTAAAGGTTTTTTATAATTATTTTTTAAAGTTTTTATATATAAAAAAGATTATTTATATTTACTTATTTTATTTATCTAGAGTATTCTTTCTAAAATCCTTTAAAATTAAGTTAAATTATATTACTACTGGTCCTCTTAATCTAGTTTTTATAAATTATATATAATTATATACTTTATTAAAGGCAAAGGTAATAAAATAATAATATTTAAAGTAAATATATATATTAATAAAGAATTTTTAAATTTTTATAAAATCTCTTATAAACTTTTTTAATAATGCTAGTTTTATAACTTCTTTAAGCTATTTCTTATATCTTTAAGATATAATAGCAGGTGCTAAATTAACTATATTAACTTTTATATTTTTAAATTACTATTATAGCTAGGCAATTATAACTTAATCCTAAGCTTTTTAATTTTAAAGCTATTAAAGCTATTTTATAAAATTATTAAATACTGCAATAACTTTTATTAAGGTTATTTATAAATCTTCTTTTTATATCTTAGCATTATCTTAATACATATCCTTAATTTAATAAGTAATATTTATAATTATAAGACTTATATAGTTAGTTTCTTCTTTACTTTAAAATTTAAATATAACTATTTAGTTCTATCCTTTAGGTTTAAGGTAACTATTTAAATAAGAGTTATTAATATATAATAAACTAATTACCTATAGGTTAGTATAAATAAAGATTTTTAATTACTTATTTAAGATTTTTATTAGCAGATAGATTAAGTTAGACTTAGGTAGTATATAATATTATATAGCTAGTAAAGAGTATATAAATCTAATTTTATTACTATATTAATAACTAACTATCTAAGCTATTTAAATAAATATAGTAAAGTAAACTTATATATTTAGTTAATTAAATATCCTTAATATACTTAATAATTAAATTAATTAAGTTATACTTAATATACTTAATAATAGATTTTATTAAGTAGTATATAATTAATTAATAGATTATAGTTAATCTGTGCATGCCTATCCAGTAGGCCTATTATCGCGACCTTAAGTATTAGGTTGTGACAAGGCGCTATATTATTATTAGTATTAATAAAGCTCTTATAGTTTATTTTTTCTTTATTAAGAAGTTTAAATTTAATTATTTAGTTTTATTTATTTAGTTTAAGATAATTATTTAAATAGAAGTTATTAATATATAATAAATCAGTTACCTATAGATTAGTATAGATAGGGATTTTTAATTACCTATTTAGGATTTTTATTAATAGATAGGTTAGGTTAGGCTTAGGTAATATATAATATTATATAGCTAGTAAAGAGTATATAAATCTAATCTTATTACTATATTAATAACTAGCTATCTAAGCTATTTAAATAAGTATAATAAAGTAAACTTATATACCTAGTTAATTTAGGCAACTTATTTATAGTTCTAGTAAGTTAACTTATTAAGTTAATAGTTAAGTTAATAAGTCTTAGCTAATTAGTTAGGTTATCTAAGGTTAACCTGCCATGCCTACCCTGTAGGCCTTCTATCAGGCCTATATAGGTTGGGTCGTGATATTTAGGTACTATAACTTTTATCTTTTTATTAATAATATTATAATAGTATTTTTAAGGGTTTTAATAAGGTCTAAGGTCTTATTATACTTAAGATATCTTTTTTTTTTAAAGTTCTTTTATTAAAATACTAATAAATTTAGTTTTTACTTTATTATATATTAAAGTTATATTTTCTTAATTATAGTATTTTTAAAATAATATTATACTTTAAGATATTAATAATATTATATATAATTAATATTTATTAATTTATTATTTTCAAATTTAAATAATTAATTTATTTTATTATTTATCTTTTTTAATAGTTAAAGGTTTTTTTTTTAATATAGTATAAGTAATATACTTTTTTTTTTATAATAATTATAAGCATTTTATAGTTTAGTAGTTAATATAATTATTTATAGATCTATTATTAATTAAGATAGTAAAATCTTTATTTTAAAATTATATTTTTAATATTATTTAAGTAATTATAAATTTTTCTTTTTCTTTATTATTATATTTATAAAGTTTTTTTTATTTAAGAGCTATTAAATCTCTAGAGTTTTTTTATAGCCCTTTTATAAAAGATTTTTTTTATTTTTTACTTTATACTATTATATAATTTTTTCTTTTATATACTTTATATAAGTAGTAAATAGGCAGAGTCTAAGTATATTGCTTTTATAATATGCTTTTATTTTTTTAATATAAATATTATATATTAAGATATTATATTTATTATTAAGTATTTATTATATTTTATAATATTTTTTTAATTTACTTACTATTGCTTTAATATATATTTTAAAATTAAATTCTTTTTATTATAGTTATTAAATAAGGTTATTTATTACTTATTTTTTTTCTTTATCTTATATATTCTATATTATAACCTAGCTCTTATAGTTATAATAGGCACCTGGTAACTAAATTAACTATTAGCTAAAGAATTAATTATAAGTAAATTAAAAAAAAAACTCTTAATTTATTTAAGATTAATAATATAATTATTAATTTTTAGCTAGATTAATAATTAAATCTTTAATCTTAACTAAGTTAATTAAATATATAAATTTACTTTATTATATTTATTTAAATAGCTTAAATAGCTAGTTATTAATATAGTAATAAGACTAGATTTATATACTTTTTACTAATTATATAATATTACTTATTACCCTTATTTAACCTAATCTATTTATTAATAAAAATCTAAATAAATAATTAAAAATTACTATTTATATTAATCTATAGGTAATTAATTTATTATATATTAATAACTCTTATTTAAATAGTTATTTTAGACTTAAAGAGTAAAACTAAATAATTATATTTAAATTTTAAAATAAAAAGGAAATAAATTAAAAAAGCTTTATTAATATTAATAATATATTTAAATTAATATAATAAAACCTAATTTTTATTATACTTATTATATTTATTAATTTAATAGCTAGGCTTTAAAAGCTAGATAATTTAATTTAATAATTAATAAACTAAAAGATTTTTAATTAATAAATAATTAATTAATAAGCTATTATTATTACTAATTTATAATAATAAATAAATAATATAAATAATCTATTAATAATTAATTTATTAATAATTAATTTAATATTTATTATTATACCTTAAAGATATAAGAAATAGCTTAAAAAAATTATAAAGCTTATATTTTTAAAAAAGTTTATAAAAGATCTTATTAAAATTTAAAAAATTTTTATTAATATATATATTTATTTTAAAAATTACTATTTTATTATATTTACTTTTAATAAAATAAAAAATTAAATAAAATTTATAAAAATATAATTAAAAAAATTAATAATAACTTAATTTAACTTTATTTTAAAAAATTATAAAAATAATTAAATAACTTTTAATAAATATAAAAAATAAATAAAAGTTATTTTTAAAAAATATAAAAATTTTAAAAAATAATTATAAAAAACCTTTAAAATAATTAATAAAAAATAAAAAATAAAAAATTAATTTTATATAATTTAATAAAAAAAAATATTTATAAAATATATTATAAATTTTATTTAATTACTTACTAAAGTAAACTAAACTAAAGCTATTAAAAAAATATATATTATTAAAGCCTTAAACTTAAGATTAAAAATAAGTTTTATTATATTAATTAATAAAAGATAAATTAAATTAATTATATATAATAAGTAATTAATATTAATAATAAAATTTAAAAATAAAAATAAGAATATAAATATAAGAAAAATAAAAATTAATAAAATTTTTATTATTTATTATAAAATAATAATAAAAATATTGCTAATTAAAAAAAATAATAAGATAATTATATTATAAATAATAATAATATAAAGCTAGAAAGAATAGACCTTAGTGTAATAAACTATTACCTATAAGGTTAGTATAAGTAGTAATTTCCAATTACCTATTTATGGGTGGTTTATTAGCAATATAGTTAGGTTAGACTTAGGCAATATATTTATATATTATATAGTAATAAAAGAGTATATAAATCTAATCTTAATACTATATATCTATATTATACTACTAAGTTAATAACTAGCTATCTAAGCTATTTAAATAAGTAATTAATAAATTATATATATATATATATATTTACTTATATTTTATATTCTAAAAGTAAATAACTTCTATATTAAGATTATATTATAGTATATTTATAATTTAATTATAAATATAGAGTAAGATTACTTCTAATTAGGTGCTTGTTCTAAGGTTAATCTATGCTGCCTACCCTGTAGGCCTATTCTGGCGACTATAAGATATTGGGTTATAACACTTAGTAATATTATTTACTATAATTATAAGAAATTAAACTAAAAGTTTTTTAAATATTTAAAGAAAAATAATAAAAATAAAAAAAAATAGCTAAAAATCTATAAAAGAAAATAAAAAAATAATAAAAAGAGTTAAGGCTATTATTAAAAGAAAATATATTAGCCTTTACTAGACTATATATTATAATAATAGCTATAAAATTTATAATAATAATAAAGATATTATAAGCTATTATCTTAAAGTATTTAAATATAAAAATATTTTAGTAATTACTTAATTTAAGTAATTACTAAAATAAAAATATAATAATAATAAAATTATAAATAAAGATTTAATTTAATTAAATTAAAATATTAAGCTTAATTATAATAATAATAGCTTATTTAATACTGCCTTATTTAATTAAAGATTAATAAAAAAAGCTATTTTAAAAATAATAAAAAACCTTATTTAAGATATTAAAGTCTTAATAATTTAAAAAATCTTAAATTAAAAAGTAAAATTAAAAAAATATTAAAATTATTTTAAAAATAACTATAAATAAAAAAAATTAAAGTTATATAAAAATCTCTTTTATAAAAAATATATTTTAAAAAAAATTAATAAATAATATTTATATATTATAAAATATAAATATTATTAAATAAAATTTAAAAATTATAAAAACCTTAGTTATATTATATATTATATATAATATTAAACCTTATAAATTACTATTAAAAACCTATAATTAAAAAAATAAGATTTTATTATTTATAATAAAAAAACCTATTATAATAAAAAGAAAAAAATAAATAATTACTTTATAAAGAAATATTATAATATAATAAAGTATAATATTTTAATATTAAAGTATTATTAATATATTTAATATAATAAATATAAAGATATTATTTATAAAATATAAAGCTATTTAAATAAACTAAAAATTATAGCTATAAAAATAATAAAATTTATAAAAATAATTAAAAAAAATAATAATTTAATTATTAAAAAAATTATAAAAAGATATATAGTTTTAATTTTAATAAATAATAAATTAAATAATAACTTTATAAATTATAATTTAATTAATTAATTATAACTATCTTAATATAAAAATCTTAAAAAAAAAGTATATAAAGTAAATATTATTAAAAATTAGCTTTATAACTATAATAAAGAGCTTATTAATATAAAGATTAATTATCTTAAAATTAAATTTTAAAATTAAATTAAATTATTTTAGTTTAATTTAATAAAAATTAAATATAATATTATTTTAAATTAGCTATAATTATATAAAATAAACTTAATAATAAGTTAAAAAATAAGCTAATTAAGTTTATAAAATAATCTAGGTTTTTTAATTAATTTAAAATTATAACTTAGTTAAAATAAATAATAAAAAAAGCTAATAATATTATTAAAAAAATTAAATATCTTTATATAATTTATAAAAAAAAAATTTAAAAAATAAATTAAATTTAAAAAAAAAACTAATATAAAATTATAATTTAATAAAAAATAAAAAAAATTAATTATAATAAAAATATAAAAATATATAGCCTATATTAAAAAAAAATTAATAATATTTAATAAAGCTTTATAAAAAATAAAAATTAAAAAAGAAAATATTTTTAAAAAAAGATATTTTAAAAAGATTTTATAATAATATTAAAAATATAAAAAACTTTATAATAAAATTTTAAAAAAAAAGGCTTTTATTATATATAAAATAAAATTATAAAATTATATTTAAAAATAAAGCTTTATTTAAATTTTATAAAATCTATAATTTTAATAAAATAAAGCTTAAAATATTTAAAAAATAAATAAAAAAGTAATTATAAAAAAAATATATTAAGGTTTTAAAATTATTAATAAAATATTTTATTATTTTTATATTAAAAAAAAATAAAAAACTTTAATTAATTATTAATTATTAATAATTAAATAATATTATTATTAAAAATAAAATATTTTTATTATTAATAATAAAAATTAAAAAATAATTATAAAAAATAAATTAATTTATTATATTTAATTTTAAAAAAATATATAAATTTATATAAATAAAAAAAAATATAAATAAATAATTACTTTTAAAATAAAATATAAACTATTTAAATATTTTATTATATTATAAAGATTAATAAATATATTTATTTTATTTTAAAAATATATTAATTATATTTTTAAAAAATATCTTAATAAATTTATAATTATATATATTAATAATATCTTAATCTTTTTAAAAACCTTTAAAAAATATAAAAAATATATTTATAAAATATTATAAAAGTTATAAGATATTAAATTTCTTATTAATTTAAAAAAGTATATATTTTATATATAATAAATAAAATTTTTAAAATATATTATTAACTTAAAAAAATTTTAAATAGATTTTAAAAAACTTAAAGTAATTAAAATATAAAAATTTTTAAAAAATATTAAAAATATATAAAGCTTTTTAAAATTTATTAATTATTATAAAAAGTTTATTAAAAATTTTATTTAAATTATTATATTATTATTTAACTTTATAAAAAAAAATAAAAAAAATTTATAAAAATTAAATATTAATAAAATATTTAAATAATTAAAAAATATTTTAATATTAAAATTAATATTTATTATATTTAACTTTATTAAAAAAATTAAAATTAAAACTAATACTTTAGATTTTATTATTAAAAAAGTAATTAAATAATAAAATAAAAAAAAAAACTTAAATTTATTATATTTTTTTTAAAAAAATTATATAAATTAAAATTAAAGTATATTATTTATAATAAAAAATTTATAGTTATTATAATAATATTTAAAAAATAAAGATATTATTATTATAAAAATATATTTAAAATTAAAGTTTTTATAAATTATAAAAATATTATTTATTTTATAATTATATAAGTATTATTAAAATAATAAATAAAATATTTTAAGGTTTTATTATAATTTAATTATTAAATTATTTATTATAAAAAAATAAAAAATAAAAAAGCTAATATATTAAATTATAAAATTAAATTTTTTTAAAATATATTAAAAGTTATTATTTAAGTAATATATTTAAATAAATAAAGATATTATAAATAAAAAATAATTATTATTATTTTTAAATTTAAAAAATATAATTTAATAAATAAAAAAATTAAAAAATATATAAAAGACTAAAATTAAAATTAATTTTTAAAAAAATTTAGTTTATATAATAGATTTTTTATAATTAATAATAAAATATAAGTATTAAAGGAATTATAAAAAAAAATAATAAAAGTAGTTTATATATATTTATTATATAAGTATAAAGGAATTAAAAAAATAAAGAAATAAATATAAAAATATTATATTTTTAATAAAATTAAAAAATAAATATAATATATAATATTATATTATAATTTATATTAATAAGTAAAGGCTAAAAGATATAAATTATATAGATTATTATAATCTTTATTAATATTAAAATAATTATAAAAATTAATTTTATTTAATTATATTATAAAACTATTATTATTAAAGAAATTAATAATAAAAATTACTTATAATAATATATTTATTATAATTAATAAATTAATAAAAATATTATACTTTATTTTTTATAAAAAAGTAAGTATTATAAAAGAATTAATATATATTTTTATTAAATTTATTATTATAAATTATAAACTATTAAGAGAAATAATCTTTAATAAAAGATTTATATTTATATTTAAGTTTTAAAAAGTATTAAATAATAAACTTAAAATATATTATAAAGTAAGTATAATATATTATCTTTAAATAAATAATTAAATTAAATAAATTAATTAAATTATAAAAAACTACTTAATATATTATATTAACTTAAGAATAAAAGATTAAGTAAAAAAGTTATTTATTATATAGTTTATATATAATAGTATATAATTAAAATCTATAAAAAAATTACTATTTTTCCTTAACTTTAGATTTAAACTAAAAGCTTATTTACTATTATAAAAAGGCAAAAATATAAAAAAAGCTATTATTTAAGTAGATAATTTAAAAAAGTTATTATTATAACCTAACCTATATAGGTCTGATAGAAGGCCTATAGGATAGGCTTGGCAGGTCAACCTCAGTTAGCCCTAACCAATTAGCTAAGACTTATTAACTTAATTATTAACTTAATAAATTAATTTACTAAAATTATAAATAAATTGCCTAAAGTAATTAAATATATAAGTTTACTTTATTATATTTATTTAAATAGCTTAAATAGCTAATTATTAATATAATAATAAAACTAAATTTATATATTCTTTACTAGCTATATAATATTACTATCTTTATCTAACCTAACTTATCTACTAATAAAAACCTAAATAAATAATTAAAAATTACTATTTATACTAATCTATAAGTAATTAGTTTATTATATATTAATAACTCTTATTTAAATAATTACCTTAGACCTAAAAGGTAAAACTAAATAATTAAGTTTAAACTTCTTAATAAAAAAAAAAAAATTATAAAAGCTTTATTAATATAAATAATAATATAATACCTTTACTTATTATAAAAAAACTTATTAATAAATTAAAAATCTTATATAATATTATTAAAATATAATAAAAAATAATTAATTAACTATAATAAACCAATTACCTATAGATTAGTATAGATAGGGATTTCCAATTACCTATTCAGGATTTCTATTAGTAGATAGGTTAGGTTAGGCTTAGGTAGTATATAATATTATACAGCTAATAAAGAGTATATAAATCTAATCTTATTACTATATTAATAACTAGCTATTTAAGCTATTTAAATAAGTATAGTAAAGTAAACTTATATACTTAATTAATCTAAGCAACTTATCTATAGTTTTAATAAGTTAATTTATTAAGTTAATAATTAAGTTAATAAATCTTAGCTAATTAATTAGGTTATTTAAAGTTAACCTACTATGCCTACCCTATAGCCTTTTATTAAGCCTATATAAATTAAGTTATAATATAATACCTTTCTTTTTATTAATCTTATCCTTAAGACCTTAAGGACCTAGTATAAATAGTAATATCTTTACTTAATAAATACCTTTTTTATTAATCTTTCTTTAGTATATTTTTATTTTTTTCTTATTAATTTAAATATATTAAATAAACTTATTAAAAAGTCTTTTTATAAAAGAATATAATAGCATAATTTTTTATTATAAGCTATTATATTTAATATAAATAAGTTTAATAAGTATTATTTATATTATATTTTAAAAAATCTTAAGGATTATTTAATTTCCTTTTTAGACTTATTATATTATTTTAAATATATTTATCTAAATAAATCTTATTATAATATCTAAAGTTTAATACTTAATTAATTAAACTAAATATCTATATAATATTTTTATTTAAAAAAAGAGTTAAAGAAGATAAAAGATATTTTTATAAAAGTTATTATTAAGATTGCTTATCTTTATAAGTCAAAGAAAGTTTAATATAAGCAAATATACTATATAGTATTATAAGGTATTTTTAACTTAAAAAAGTTAGATTAAGTTAAGTATAAAAAGTAAAAAGTAAAGGCTTTATATTAAGCTAAAATATTAATATTTAATTTAGCTAGTTTTATTAATATAATTAATTAAAATACTTTTATTTTTAATTTATTATTATTATAAATCTTAGATTTTAATAAAAGTCTATTAATAAGGTCTTTAAGTATTTAAAATACTTAATAAATTCTTAATTATTTACTTTATTAAAATATTTTTTTTATTTAATTAAATATTATAATATTTTTATTTTTAAGTTTAGTTTAATAGTAAGAATTAATTTAACTTTATATTTAAGCTTTTTATTTTTTATTATAATTTTATTATAAATTATTTTGCTTATTTTTTTATTAATTAAGGCCTTTTTTAATTATAAAATATATTTTATTTTAAAAATTAGTTTTTTTTTTTATTTAATAATAATAAGATATTTATTTTATAATTAACTTTTCTTACTTTTTATAATACCTTATAAAGTCTAACTTTCTTAAAATTAAGTTTTTTATTAAGGTATTTTATTTTAATTATTATACTAATGTTTTATTACTAGCTTAAGGGTAGATATATTAAAATATAGATTATATCCTTTTTTTTTAAAATTAGTCCCTTAATTTTATTTTTATTAGTATATTCCTTTATTTTATTATATATAAACTTAAGTTATATTTATAATTTATTATATAGCTTTTTTAAATTATTTACTTAAATAATAGCTTTTTTTATATCTTTGCTTTTTTATAATAGTTAATAAGCTTTTAGTTTAAATCTAAAATTAAAGAAAAATAGTAATTTCTTTATAAATTTTAATTATATATTATTATATATAAATTATATAATAAGTAACTTTTTTATTTAATCTTTTATTTTTAAGTTAATATAATATATTAAGTAGTCTTTTATAATTTAATTAATTTATTTAATTTAATTATTTGTTTAAGGATAATATACTATACTTGCTTTATAATATATTTTAAATTTATTATTTAATACTTTTTAAAACTTAAATATAAATATAGATTTTTTATTAAAGATTATTTTTTTTAATAATCTATAATTTATAATAATAAATTTAGTAAATATATATATTAATTCTTTTATAATACTTACTTTTTTATAAAAAATAAAATATAATATTTTTATTAATTTATTAATTATAATAAATATACTATTATAAATAATTTTTATTACTGGTTTTTTTAATAATAGTAGTTTTATAATATAATTAAATAAGATTAATTTTTATAATTATTTTAGCATTAATAAAGATTATAATAACCTATATAGTTTATATCTTCTAGCCTTTACTTATTAATATAGATTATAATATAATATTATATATTATATTTATTTCTTAATTTTATTAAAGGTATAATATTTTTATATTTATTTTTTTATTTTTTTAATTCCCTTATACTTATATAATAAATATATATAAATTGCTTTTATTATCTTTTTTTATAATTCCTTTAATATTTATATTTTATTATTAATTATAAAAAGTTTATTATATAGGCTAGATTTTTTTAAAAATTAATCTTAATTTTAATCCTTTATATATTTTTTAATTTCTTTATTTATTAAATTATATTCTTTAAATTTAAAAATAATAATAATTATTTTTTATTTATAATATTTTTATTTATTTAAGTATATTACTTAAGTAATAACTTTTAATATTTTTTAAAAAAATTTAGCCTTATAATTTAATATATTAGTTTTTTTATTTTTTATTTTTTTATAATAAATAATCTAATAATTAAATTATAATAAAAACTTAAAATATTTTATTTAGTATTTTAATAATACTTATATAATTATAAAATAAGTAATATTTTTATAATTTATAAAAACCTTAATTTTATATATACTTTTATAATAATAATATCTTTATTTTTTAAATATTATTATAATAGTTATAAATTTTTTATTATAAGTAGTATATCTTAGTTTTAATTTATATAGTTTTTTAAAAAAAAATATAATAGGTTTAAGTTTTTTTTTTTTATTTTATTATTTAATTACTTTTTTAATAATAAAATTTAAAGTATTAGTTTTAATTTTAATTTCTTTAATAAGGTTAAATATAATAAGTATTAGTTTTAATATTAAGGTATTTTTTAATTATTTAAATACCTTATAGATATTTAGTCTTTATAAAAAGATTTTATTTTTTTTTATAAAGTTAAATAATAATATAGTAATTTAAGTAAAATTCTTAATAAACCTTTTATAATAATTAATAAACTTTAAAAAGCTTTATATATTTTTAATACTTTTTAAAGGTTTTTATATTTTAATTACTTTAAGTTTTTTAAAATTTATTTAGATTTCTTTTAGGCTGATAATATATTTTAAAAATTTTACTTTTTATATATAAAATATATATTTTTTTAAATTAATAAAAAGTTTAATATTTTATAATTTTTATAATATTTTATAAATATATTTTTTATATTTTTTAAAAGTCTTTAAAAAGATTAAGATATTATTAATATATATAATTATAAATTTATTAAAATATTCTTTAAGAATATAATTAATATATTTTTAAAATAAAGTAAATATATTTATTAATCTTTATAATATAATAAGATATTTAAATAGTTTATATCTTATTTTAAAAATAATTATTTATTTATAGCCTTTTTTTATTTATATAAGTTTATATACTCTTTTAAGGTTAAGTATAGTAAATTAATTTATTTTTTATAGCTATTTTTTAATTTTTATTATTAATAATAAGGGTATTTTATTTTTAATAATAATATTATTTAATTATTAATAGTTAATAATTAATTAAAGCTTTTTATTTTTTTTTAATATAAAGATAATAAAGTATTTTATTAATAACTTTAAGATCTTAATATATCTTTTTTATAATTATTTTTTTATTTATTTTTTAAGTATTTTAAGCTTTATTTTACTTAAGTTATAGATCTTATAAAACTTAAGTAAAGCTTTATTTTTAAATATAATTTTATAATTTTATTTTATATATAATAAAAGCCCTTCTTTTAGAACTTTATTATAAAGTTTTTTATATTTTTAATATTATTATAGAATCTTTTTAAGATATTCTTTTTTAAGAGTATTTTCTTTTTTATTTTTTACTTTTTATAAGGCCTTATTAAGTATTATTAATTTTTTTTTAATATAGACTATATATTTTTATATTTTTATTATAATTAATTTTTTTTATTTTTTATTAAATTATAGTTTTATATTAGTTTTTTTTTTAAATTTAATTTATTTTTTAACTTTTTTTTTTATAAATTATATAAGGGCATTTAGTTTTTTTAATAGTATTATTAGCCCTTTTTATTATTTATCTTAGCTAAGTTATAACTTTAAATTAATTAAAAGACCTAGGTTATTTTATAAACTTAATTAGCTTATTTTTTAATTTATTATTAAATTTATTTTATATAATTATAGCTAATTTAAAATAATATTATATTTAATTTTTATTAAATTAAGCTAAAGTAATTTAATTTAATTTTAAAACTTAACTTTAAGATAATTAGTTTTTATATTAATAAGCCTTTTATTATAGCTATAAAGCTAATCTTTAATAATACTTACTTTATATACTTTTTCTTTAGGCTTTTTATATTAAGACAGTTATAATTAATTAACTAGGTTATAATTTATAAAGTTATTATTTAATTTATTATTTATTAAGATTAAAACTATATATTTTTTTATAACTTTTTTAATAATTAATTTATTATTTTTTTTAATTATTTTTATAGGTTTTATTATTTTTATAATTATAATTTTTAATATATTTAAATAGCTTTATACTCTTTAAATTATATCTTTATATTTATTATATTAAGTATATTAATAATAGCTTAGTATTAAAATATTATACTTTATTATATTATAATATTATTTTATAAAATAATTACTTATTTTTTTTTTTTATTATAATAAATTCTTTTATTATAAATAATAAAATCTTATTTTATTAATTATAGTTTTTTAATAATTATTTATAAAAAAATATATTAGTAATAATATATAATATATTTTATATTATTATAATTTTTAAATTTTTTTTATTTATATATATATTTTATTAAATAATTATATTATTTAAAAACTTTTTTTAATATATAGTTTTTGCAAAATAAATTTATATAATTTTTAAAATTACTTTATTTATAATTATTTTAAAAATAATTTCTTTTTTTAAGTTTTACTTTTTAATTTAATATTTTTTAAATTATTAAGACTTTAAGATCTTAAATAAGGCTTTTTATTATCTTTAAAATAGCTTTTTTTATTAATTTTTAATTAATTAAAATAGTATTAAGCAAGCTATTATTATTATTACTAAGCTTAATATTTTAGTTTAATTAAATTAAGTTTTTATTTATAATTCCTTTATTATTAAATTTTTATTTTAATAGCTATTTAAATTAAATAATTACTAAAATATTTTTATATTTAAATGCCTTAAGGTAGTACTTTATAGTATCTTTATTATTGCTATAAGTTTTATAGCTATTATTATAGTATATAGTTTAGTAAAAGCTAATATATTTATTTTTAATAATAGCTTTAACTTTTTTTATTATTTTTTTATTTTCTTTTATAGATTTTTAATTATCTTTTTTATTTTTATTATTCTTTTTTAAGTATTTAAAAGACTTATAATCTAGCTTTTTATAGTTATAATAAATAATATTATTAAGGTTTATTTTTTTTAGCCTTATATTATTATTATTTATAATATAATTATTTTATTATCTTTTTTAATTTATAGTATTTTTATTATTGCTTTATTTTAATAAGTTTTAGAAGTTTTAAATATTTTTATTCTTTTTGGTTTTTTACTTTTACTTCTTTTTTTATTATTAATTATTAATATTAATTATATTTTAAATATAATTAATAAATAATCTATTTTTTTTTTAATTTTATAAAGTTTATTTTTTACTTTTAATTTAATACTTTAATAATATATATCTTTTTTAGTTTTTTTAATTTATTTAATTTTAATAAAAAGCTAAATAAAGTTAATTATATATTTTACTAATGCTTTTTTTTTTATTTAATTATTTAAAGTTAATTTTTAGCTTTATATTTTTTATTAATAAATTTAAAGGTTTTTTATAATTATTTTTTAAAGTTTTTATATATAAAAAAGATTATTTATATTTATTTATTTTATTTATTTAAAGTATTTTTTTTAAAATCTTTTAAGATTAAGTTAAATTATATTACTATTAATCTTTTTAATTTAGTTTTTATAAATTATATATAATTATATACCTTATTAAAGGTAAAGATAATAAAATAATAATATTTAAAATAAATATATATATTAATAAAGAATTTTTAAATTTTTATAAAATCTTTTATAAACTTTTTTAATAATATTAATTTTATAACTTTTTTAAGCTATTTTTTATATTTTTAAAGTATAATAATAAGTACTAGGTTAATTATATTAACTTTTGTATTTTTAAGTTATTATTATAGCTAGGTAATTATAACTTAATCTTAAGTTTTTTAATTTTAAAGTTATTAAAGCTATTTTATAAGATTATTAAGTATTATAATAACTTTTATTAAGGTTATTTATAGATCTTTTTTTTATATTTTAATATTATATTAATATATATCTTTAATTTAATAAATAATATTTATAATTATAAGGCTTATATAATTAGTTTTTTTTTTACTTTAAAATTTAAATATAATTATTTAGTTTTATTTTTTAAATTTAAAGTAATTATTTAAATAAGAGTTATTAATATATAATAAACTAATTACCTATAAATTAATATAAATAAAGATTTTTAATTACTTATTTAAGATTTTTATTAATAAATAGGTTAGGTTAGGCTTAAGTAATATATAATATTATGCAGCTAGTAGAGAGTATATAAATCTAATCTTATTACTATATTAATAACTAGCTATTTAAGCTATTTAAATAAATATAGTAAAGTAAACTTATATACTTAATTAATCTAGGCAACTTATCTATAGTTCTAGTAAGTTAACTTATTAAGTTAATAGTTAAGTTAATAAGTCTTAGCTAATTAATCAGGTTATCTAAGGTTAACCTGCTATGCCTATCTTATGGCCTTTTATCAGGCCTATATAGGTTAGGTCGTGATATTAACTTAATTAATAAAATATAATAATAAATAATTTATTAAAAAATAACTTAGTATTTACTATATTACTAAAATAAAAAAAGCAATTTAAAGAAATTATTAAACTAATATCTTTAAAAAAGTTTATAAAAAAACTTATTAAAATCTAAAAATTGTTTATTAATATATATATTTATTTTAAAAATTATTATTTTATTACTTTTGCCTTTAATAAAATAAAAAAATAAATAAAGTTTATAAAAATATAACTAAAGGGATTAGCAATAACTTAATTTAATCTTATTTTAAAAAACTATAAAAATAATAAAATAACTCTTAATAAATATAAAGAATAAATAAAAACTATCTTTAAAAAATATAAAAATTTTAAAAAATAATTATAAAAAACCTTTAGAATAGTTAATAAAAAATAAAAAGTAAAAAACTAACTTTATATAATTTAATAAAAAAAAGTATTTATAAAGTATATTATAAACTTTATTTAATTACTTATTAAAGTAAATTAAACTAAAGCTATATTATAACCTAGCTCTTATAATTGCAATAGAAATCTAGCAATTAGATTAACTATTAGCTAAAAGATTAATTAAAAGCAGATTAAGAAAAGAAGTTTTAATCCCTTCTAGATTAATAAAATAAATATTAATCCTTTATTAAATTAATAATTTATTTATTAATCCTTATTAAATTAACTAAATATATAAGTTTACTTTACTATACTTATTTAAATAGCTTAAATAGCTAGTTATTAATATAATAATAAAATTAAATTTATATACTTTTTATTAGCTATATAATATTATATACTATTTTTATTTAACTTAACCTATTTATTAATAAAAACTTAAATAAATAATTAAAAATTACTATTTATATTAATCTATAGGTAATTAGTTTATTATATATTAATAACTTTTATTTAAATAATTATTTTAGATTTAAAAAGTAAAATTAAATAATTATATTTAAACTTTAAAGTAAAGAAAAAATTAACTATATAAGCTTTATAATTATAAATATTATTTACTAAATTAAAAATATATATTAAAATAATATTAAAATATAAAAAAAAGATTTATAAATAACCTTAATAAAAGTTATTATAATATTTAATAATTTTATAAAATAGCTTTAATAGCTTTAAAATTAAAAAGCTTAAGATTAAATTATAATTATTTAGCTATAATAATACCTTAAAAATATAAAAGTTAATATAATTAATTTAATATTTATTATTATACTTTAAAAATATAAAAAATAGTTTAAAAAAGTTATAAAACTAATATTATTAAAAAAGTTTATAAAAGATCTTATAAAAATTTAAAATTTTTTTATTAATATATATACTTACTTTAAATATTATTATTTTATTACTTTTGCCCTTAATAAAATATATAATTATATATAGTTTATAAAAACTAGATTAAAAGGACTAGTAGTAATATAATTTAATTTAATTTTAAAAGATTTTAAGAAAAATACTTTAAATAAATAAAATAAATAAATATAAGCAATCTTTCTTATATATAAAAACTTTAAAAAATAATTATAAAAAATCTTTAGATTTATTAATAAAAAATATAAAGTTAAAAATTAACTTTAAATAATTAAATAAAAAAAAATATTAATAAAATATATAGTTAATTTTATTTAGCTTTTTATTAAGGTTAAATAGATTAAAGAAATTAAAAAAGATATATATTATTAAAGTATTAAATTAAAAATAAAAAATAAACTTTATAAAATTAAAAGAGAAAATAAATTATTTATTAATTATATTTAAAATATAATTAATATTAATAATTAATAATAAAAAAAGAAGTAAAAGTAAAAAACTAAAAAAAATAAAAGTACTTAAAACTTTTAAAATTTATTAAGATAAAATAATAATAAAAATATTATAAATTAAAAAAGATAATAAAATAATTATATTATAAATAGTAATAATATAAGGCTAGGAAGAATAGACCTTAATAATATTATTTATTATAATTATAAGAAATTAAGTTATAAGTTTTTTAAATATTTAAAAAAAAATAATAAAGATAAAAAAAATAATTAAAAATCTATAAAAAAAAATAAAAAAATAATAAGAAAGTTAAGGCTATTATTAAAAATAAATATATTAGCTTTTACTAAATTATATATTATAATAATAACTATAAGACTTATAACAGTAATAAAGATATTATAAAGTATTATTTTAAGGTATTTAAATATAAAAATATTTTAATAATTATTTAATTTAAATAGCTATTAAAATAAAAATTTAATAATAAAAGAATTATAAATAAAGACTTAGCTTAATTAAACTAAAATATTAAGCTTAATAATAATAATAATAGTCTGCTTAATATTACCTTAAGTAGTTAAAGATTAATAAAGAAAGCTATTTTAAAAATAGTAAAAAGCTTTATTTAAGATCTTAAAGTTTTAATAATTTAAAAAATATTAAATTAAAAAATAAAATTTAAAAAAGGAAATTATTTTTAAAATAATTATAAATAAAATAATTTTAAAAATTATATAAACTTATTTTATAAAAATTATATATTAAAAAAAGTTTTTAAATAATATAATTATTTAATAAAATATATATATAAATAAAAAAAATTTAAAAATTATAATAATATAAAATATATTATATATTATTATTAATATATTTCTTTATAAATAATTATTAAGGAATTATAATTAATAAAATAAGATTTTATTATTTATAATAAAAAAACCTATTATAATAAAAAAAAGAAAAAAATAAATAACTACTTTATAAAATAATATTATAATATAATAAAATATAATATTTTAATATTAAGCTATTATTAATATACTTAATATAATAAATATAAAGATATAATTTAAAAAGTATAAAGTTATTTAAATATATTAAAAATTATAGCTATAAATATAATAAAATTTATAAAAATAATTAAAAAAAATAATAGATTAATTATTAAAAAAACTATAAAAAGATATATAGTTTTAATTTTAATAAATAATAAATTAAATAGTAACCTTATTAACTATAATCTAATTAATTAACTATAACTATCTTAATATATAAAGCCTAGGGAAAAAGTATATAAAGTAAGTATTATTAAAGATTAATTTTATAATTATAATAAAGGGCTTATTAATATAAAAATTAATTATTTTAAAATTAAATTTTAAAATTAAATTAAATTACTTTAGCTTAATTTAATAAAAATTAAATATAATATTATTTTAAGTTAGCTATAATTATATAAAGTAAATTTAATAATAAATTAAAAAATAAGTTAATTAAGTTTATAAAATAACCTAGGTCTTTTAATTAATTTAAAGTTATAACTTAGCTAAAATAAATAATAAAAAGGGCTAATAATATTATTAAAAAAACTAAATGCTTTTATATAACTTATAAAAAAAAAGATTAAAAAATAAATAAAATTTAAAAAAAAAACTAATATAAAACTATAATTTAATAAAAAATAAAAAAAATTAGCTATAATAAAAATATAAAAATATATAGCTTATATTAAAAAAGAATTAATAATATTTAATAAAGCTTTATAAAAGGTAAAATTTAAAAAAGAAAATACTTTTAAAAAAGAGTATTTTAAAAAGATTTTATAATAATATTAAAAATATAAAAAACTTTATAATAAAGTTTTAAAAAAAAGGCTTTTATTATATATAAAATAAAATTATAAAATTATATTTAAAAATAAAGCTTTATTTAAGTTTTATAAAATCTATAATCTTAATAAAATAAAATTTAAAATATTAAAAAAATAAATAAAAAAATAATTATAAAAAAAATATATTAAAATTTTAAAATTATTAATAAAATATTTTATTATTTTTATATTAAAAAAAAATAAAAAATTTTAATTAATTATTAATTATTAATAATTAAATAATATTATTATTAAAAATAAAATATCTTTATTATTAATAATAAAAATTAAAAAATAATTATAAAAAATAAACTAATTTATAATATTTAACCTTAAAAAAATATATAAATTTATATAAATAAAGAAAAAATATAAATAAATAATTATCTTTAAGATAAAATATAGACTATTTAAATATTTTATTATATTATAAAGATTAATTAATATATTTATTTTATTTTAAAAATATATTAATTATATTTTTAAAAAATATTTTAATAAATTTATAATTATATATATTAATAATATCTTAATCTTTTTAAAAACCTTTAAAAAATATAAAAAATATATTTATAAAATATTATAAAAATTATAAAATATTAAACTTTTTATTAATTTAAAAAAATATATATTTTATATATAATAAATAAAGTTTTTAAAATATATTATTAGCCTAAAAGAAATTTAAATAAATCTTAAAAAACTTAAAATAATTAAAATATAAAAACCTTTAAAAAATATTAAAAATATATAAAGCTTTTTAAGGTTTATTAATTATTATAAAAGATTTATTAAAAACTTTACTTAAATTATTATATTATTATTTAATTTTATTAAAAAAAATAAAAAGTTTTTATAAAGATTAAATATTAATAAAGTATTTAAATAATTAAAAAATACTTTAATATTAAAATTAATATTTATTATATTTAACTTTATTAAAAAAATTAAAATTAAAATTAATATTTTAAATTTTATTATTAAAAAAGTAATTAAATAATAAAATAAAAATAAAAAAACTTAAATTTATTATATTTTTTTTTAAAAAACTATATAAATTAAAGCTAAAGTATATTATTTATAATAAAGAATTTATAGTTATTATAATAATATTTAAAAAATAAAGATATTATTATTATAAAAATATATATAAAATTAAGATTTTTATAAATTATAAAAATATTATTTACTTTATAATTATATAAATATTATTAAAATACTAAATAAGATATTTTAAGTTTTTATTATAATTTAATTATTAGATTATTTATTATAAAAAAATAAAAAATAAAAAAGTTAATATATTAAATTATAAAGCTAAACTTTTTTAAAAAATATTAAAAGTTATTACTTAAGTAATATACTTAAATAAATAAGGATATTATAAATAGAAAATAATTATTATTATCTTTAAATTTAAAAAATATAACTTAATAAATAAAGAAATTAAAAAATATATAAAAAACTAAAATTAAAATTAATTTTTAAAAAAATCTAGCTTATATAATAAACTTTTTATAATTAATAATAAAATATAAATATTAAAGGAATTATAAAAAAAGATAATAAAAGTAATTTATATATATTTATTATATAAATATAAAAAAATTAAAAAAATAAAGAAATAAATATAAAGATATTATATCTTTAATAAAATTAAAAAATAAATATAATATATAATATTATATTATAATTTATATTAATAAGCAAAGGCTAAAAAATATAAACTATATAAGTTATTATAATTTTTATTAATATTAAAATAATTATAAAAATTAATTTTATTTAATTATATTATAAAATTATTATTATTAAAAAAATTAATAATAAAAATTACTTATAATAGTATATTTATTATAAGTAACTAATTAATAAAAATATTATATTTTATTTTTTATAAAAAAGTAAATATTATAAAAGAATTAATATATATTTTTATTAGATTTATTATTATAAATTATAAATTATTAAGAGAAATAATTTTTAATAAAAGATTTATATTTATATTTAAATTTTAAAAAATATTAAATAATAAACTTAAAATATATTATAAAGTAAGTATAATATATTATTTTTAAATAAATAATTAAATTAAATAAATTAATTAAATTATAAAAGATTATTTAATATATTATATTAATTTAAAATAAAAAATTAAATAAAAAAGTTACTTATTATATAGTTTATATATAATAATATATAATTAAAATTTATAAAAAAATATTATTTTTTCTTAATTTTAAATCTAAATTAAAAGCTTATTAACTATTATAAAAAAGTAAAGATATAAAAAAAGCTATTATTTAAATAAATAATTTAAAAAAGTTATATAATAAGCTATAAATATAATTTAAATTTATATATATTAAAATAAAAAAATATATTAATAAAAATAAAATTAAAAGATTAATTTTAAAAAAAGGAGATATAATTTATATTTTAATATATTTTTTTTTAAGCTAATAATAAGGCATTAATATAATAATTAAGATAAAATGCCTTAATAAAAAACTTAATTTTAAAAAAGTTAAACTTTATAAAGTATTATAAAAAGTAAGTAAAGTTAGTTATAAAATAAATATTTTACTACTACTTAATAAAAAAAAAAATTAATTTTTAAAATAAAATATATTTTATAATTAAAAAAGGCCTTAATTAATAAAAAAATAAATAAAATAATTTATAATAAAATTATAATAAAAAATAAAGAACTTAAATATAAAGTTAAATTAATTTTTATTATTAAACTTAATTTAAAAATAAAAATATTATAATACTTAATTAAATAAAAAAAATATTTTAATAAAGTAAATAATTAAAAGCTTATTAAATATTTTAAATACTTAAAGACTTTATTAATAAACTTTTACTAAAGTTTAAGATTTATAATAATAATAAATTAAAAATAAAGATATTTTAATTAACTATATTAATAAAATTAGCTAAATTAAATATTAATATTTTAGCTTAATAAATAACCTTTAACTCTTACTCTTTATATTTAACCTTTCTTAACTTCTTTAAATTATTAATACCTTATATAATAATATATATTATTTACTTTAATTAAAAATACTTTTATTTTTAAATATACTTAATCTTTATATTAATTAACTTATATTTTTCTTTAGCCTTTTTTAATATATCTTTAAATTAAGTATAAAAAAAAATAATTTTTTATAATTATAAAAAAAAAAAAAAAATAAGCATTATATAATAATTTATTATCTTAAATATACTTAATATAATAAATAAAATCTTTTTTAAATATTTAATATTTAAAAAAATAATATTTTTTTTTATTAAAATAATAAATATAATTTTTTATTTTAATAAAATAAAATAAAATAATTTTTAAAAAAATATTATAATACTCTATTTTAAAATAAACCTTTTTTTAAATACCTATTATAATTATTAATAAAAAAATAAAAAAATAAATAATAAAAAAAAAGAAATTAATAAAAAAAAAGGGCAAGGTAAATACTTATACTTAAAATAGTAAAGTCTTAAAGATAAGACTAATAAAAAGGGAAGTATTATATTATAACCTAGCTTTTATAATTATAATAAAAATTTAATAATTAAATTAACTATTAGCTAAAAGATTAATTAAAAGTAAATTAAAAAAAAAAGTCTTAATATTTTTTAAATTAATAAAATAAATATTAATCTTTTATTAAATTAATAATTTATTTATTAATTTTTATTAAATTAATTAAATATATAAGTTTACTTTACTATACTTATTTAAATAGCTTAAATAGCTAATTATTAATATAGTAATAAAATTAAATTTATATACTCTCTACTAGCTGTATAATATTATATACTACTCTTATTTAATTTAATCTATTTATTAATAAAAACCTAAATAAATAATTAGAAATTACTATCTATACTAACCTATAGGTAACTGGTTTATTATAAGCTATTAAAAAAGATATATATTACTAAAGCCTTAAACTTAAGATTAAAAATAAGCTTTATTAAATTAATTAATAAAAAATAAGCTAAATTAATTATATATAATAAGCAATTAATATTAATAATAAGATTTAAAAATAAAAGTAAGAATATAAATATAAAAAGAATAAAAACTTATAAAACTTTTATTATTTATTATAAAGTAATAAAAATACTACTAATTAAAAAAAATAATAAGATAATTATATTATAAATAGTAATAATATAAAGCTAAAAAAAATAAACTTTAGCAATATTATTTACTATAATTATAAAAAACTAAGCTATAAATTTTTTAAATATTTAAAAAAAAAAAAAAAAAATAAAAAAAATAACTAAAAACTAATAAAAAAAAATAAAAAAATAATAAAAAAAATTAAGGTTATTATTAAAAATAAATATACTAGCCTTTATTAAATTATATATTATAATAATAATTATAAAATTTATAATAATAATAAAAATATTATAAAGTATTACTTTAAGGTACTTAAATATAAAAATATTTTAATAATTACTTAATTTAAATAATTACTAAAATAAAAATTTAATAATAAAAGAATTATAAATAAAGATTTAACTTAATTAATTTAAAATATTAAGCTTAATAATAATAATAATAGCTTATTTAATATTACCTTAATTAATTAAAAACTAATAAAAAAAGCTATTTTAAAAATAATAAAAAGCTTTATTTAAGATCTTAAAATCTTAATAATTTAAAAAATATTAAATTAAAAAATAAAACTTAAAAAAGAAAATTATTTTTAAAATAATTATAAATAAAATAACTTTAAGAATTATATAAATTTATTTTATAAAAACTATATACTAAAAAAAGTTTTTAAATAATATAATTATTTTATAAAATATATATATAAATAAAAAAAATTTAAAAATTATAATAATATAAAATATATTATATATTATTATTAATATATTTCTTTATAAATAATTATTAAAAAACTATAATTAATAAAATAAAATTTTATTATTTATAATAAAAAAACCTATTATAATAAAAAAAAAAAAAGTAAATAACTACTTTATAAAATAATATTATAATATAATAAAATATAATATTTTAATATTAAACTATTATTAATATATTTAATATAATAAATATAAAAATATAATTTAAAAAATATAAAGTTATTTAAATAAACTAAAAATTATAATTATAAAAATAATAAAATTTATAAAAATAATTAAAAAAAATAATAAACTAATTATTAAAAAAACTATAAAAAAATATATAATCTTAATTTTAATAAATAGTAAATTAAATAATAACTTTATTAATTATAATTTAATTAATTAATTATAATTACCTTAATATAAAAAGCTTAAGAAAAAAGTATATAAAGTAAGTATTATTAAAGATTAGCTTTATAATTATAATAAAAAGCTTATTAATATAAAAATTAATTATTTTAAAATTAAGTTTTAAAATTAAATTAAATTACTTTAGCTTAATTTAATAAAAATTAAATATAATATTATTTTAAATTAGCTATAATTATATAAAGTAAACTTAATAATAAATTAAAAAATAAGCTAATTAAGTTTATAAAATAATTTAAATTTTTTAATTAATTTAAAATTATAATTTAGCTAAGATAAATAATAAAAAAGGCTAATAATATTATTAAAAAAACTACATGGCTTTATATAATTTATAAAAAAAAAAATTAAAAAATAAATTAAGCTTAAAGAAAAAACTAATATAAAATTATAATTTAATAAAAAATAAAAAAAATTAATTATAATAAAAATATAAAAATATATAGCCTATATTAAAAAAAAATTAATAATATTTAATAAAGCCTTATAAAAAATAAAAATTAAAAAAGAAAATATTTTTAAAAAAAAATATTTTAAAAAGATTTTATAATAATATTAAAAATATAAAAACCTTTATAATAAAATTTTAAAAAAAAGGCTTTTATTATATATAAAATAAAATTATAAAATTATATTTAAAAATAAAGCTTTACTTAAGTTTTATAAAATTTATAACTTTAATAAAATAAAATTTAAAATATTTAAAAAATAAATAAAAAAGTAATTATAAAAAAAATATATTAAGGTTTTAAAATTATTAATAAAATATTTTATTATCTTTATATTAAAAAAAAATAAAAAACTTTAATTAATTATTAATTATTAATAATTAAATAATATTATTATTAAAGATAAAATATTATTATTATTAATAATAAAAATTAAAAAATAGCTATAAAAAATAAATTAATTTATTATACTTAATCTTAAAAAAGTATATAAACTTATATAAATAAAAAAAAATTATAAATAAATAATTATTTTTAAAATAAAATATAAATTATTTAAATATTTTATTATATTATAAAAATTAATAAATATATTTACTTTATTTTAAAAATATATTAATTATATTTTTAAAAAATATTTTAATAAATTTATAATTATATATATTAATAATATTTTAATTTTTTTAAAAATCTTTAAAAAATATAAAAAATATATTTATAAAATATTATAAAAATTATAAAATACTAAACTTTTTATTAATTTAAAAAAGTATATATTTTATATATAATAAATAAAATTTTTAAAATATATTATTAATTTAAAATAAATTTAAATAAATCTTAAAAAACTTAAAGTAATTAAAATATAAAAACTTTTAAAAAATATTAAAAATATATAAAGCTTTTTAAAGTTTATTAATTATTATAAAAAGTTTATTAAGAACTTTATTTAAATTATTATATTATTATTTAATTTTATAAAAAAAAATAAAAAGTTTTTATAAAAACTAAATATTAATAAAATATTTAAATAATTAAAAAATACTTTAATATTAAAATTAATATTTATTATATTTAACTTTATTAAAAAAATTAAAATTAAAACTAATACTTTAGATTTTTTTATTATTAAAGTAATTAAATAATAAAATAAAAAAAAAAAACTTAAATTTATTATATTTTTTTAAAAAAATTATATAAATTAAAATTAAAATATATTATTTATAATAAAGAATTTATAACTATTATAATAATATTTAAAAAATAAAAATATTATTATTATAAAAGTATATTTAAAATTAAGGTTTTTATAAATTATAAAAATATTATTTATTTTATAATTATATAAATATTATTAAAATAATAAATAAAATATTTTAAGTTTTTATTATAATTTAATTATTAAATTATTTATTATAAAAAAATAAAAAATAAAAAAGCTAATATATTAAATTATAAAATTAAACTTTTTTAAAAAATATTAAAAATTATTATTTAAGTAATATATTTAAATAAATAAAAATATTATAAATAAAAAATAATTATTATTATTTTTAAATTTAAAAAATATAACTTAATAAATAAAAAAATTAAAAAATATATAAAAAACTAAAATTAAAATTAATTTTTAAAAAAATCTAGCTTATATAATAAACTTTTTATAATTAATAATAAAATATAAATATTAAAGAAATTATAAAAAAAAATAATAAAAGTAATTTATATATATTTATTATATAAATATAAAAAAATAAAAAAAATAAAAAAATAAATATAAAAATATTATACTTTTAATAAAATTAAAAAATAAATATAATATATAATATTATATTATAATTTATATTAATAAGTAAAAGCTAAAAAATATAAGCTATATAAATTATTATAATTATTATTAATACTAAAATAATTATAAAAATTAATTTTATTTAATTATATTATAAAATTATTATTATTAAAAAAATTAATAATAAAAATTATTTATAATAATATATTTATTATAATTAATAAATTAATAAAAATATTATATTTTATCTTTTATAAAAAAGTAAATATTATAAAAAAATTAATATATATTTTTATTAAATTTATTATTATAAATTATAAATTATTAAAAAAAATAATCTTTAATAAAAGATTTATATTTATATTTAAGTTTTAAAAAGTATTAAATAATAAATTTAAAATATATTATAAAGTAAATATAATATATTATTTTTAAATAAATAATTAAATTAAATAAATTAATTAAATTATAAAAAACTACTTAATATATTATATTAACTTAAAAATAAAAAATTAAATAAAAAAGTTATTTATTATATAATTTATATATAATAATATATAATTAAAATTTATAAAAAAATTATTATTTTTCTTTAACTTTAGATTTAAATTAAAAACTTATTAACTATTATAAAAAAGTAAAGATATAAAAAAAATTATTATTTAAGTAAATAATTTAAAAAAGCTATATAATAAATTATAAATATAATTTAAATTTATATATATTAAAATAAAAAAATATATTAATAAAAATAAAATTAAAAAACTAATTTAAAAAAAAAAAAATATAATTTATATCTTAATATATTCTTTTTTAAGTTAATAATAAAGTATTAATATAATAATTAAGATAAAATACTTTAATAAAAAACTTAATTTTAAAAAAGTTAAATTTTATAAAGTATTATAAAAAGTAAGTAAAATTAACTATAAAATAAATATTTTATTATTACTTAATAAAAAAAAGAAATTAATTTTTAAAATTAAATATATTTTATAATTAAAAAAGGCCTTAATTAATAAAAAAATAAATAAAATTATTTATAATAAAATTATAATAAAAAGTAAAGAACTTAAATATAAAGTTAAATTAATTCTTATTATTAAATTAAATTTAAAAGTAAAAATATTATAATATTTAATTAAATAAAAAAAATATTTTAATAAAATAAATAGTTAAGAATTTATTAAATATCTTAAATACTTAAAGGCCTTATTAATAAACTTTTATTAAAATCTAAGATTTATAATAATAATAAATTAAAAGTATAAATACTTTAATTAACTATATTAATAAAATTAACTAAATTAAATAATAATATAATAGCTTAATAAAAGGCCTTTACTTTTATATATTTAATTTAATTTAACTTTTCTAAATTAAAAATACTTTATAATATTATATAATATATTTATTTATATTAAATTTTCTTTTATTTATAAAAATAAGCAACCTTAATAATAGCCTTTATAAAAATATCTTTTACTTTCTTTAACTCTTTTTTTAAATAAAAATATTATATAAATACTTAATTTAATTAATTAAGTATTAAACCTTAAATATTATAATAAGACTTATTTAAATAAATATATTTAAAATAATATAATAAATTTAAAAAAAATATTAAGTAACTCTTAAGATTTTTTAAAATATAATATAAATAATATTTATTAAATTTATCTATCTTAAATATAATAGCTTTTAATAAAGAATTATATTACTATATTCTTTTATAAAAAGACTTTTTAATAAGTTTATTTAATATATTTAAGTTAATAAAAAAAAAGTAAAAACTATATTAAAAAAGAATTAATAAAAAAAATATTTATTAAGTAAAGATATTATTACTTATATAAAAACCTTAAGGTCTTAAAGGCAAGATTAATAAGGAGAGGGGTATTATATTATAACTTAACTTATATAAGTCTAATAAAAGGCCTATAAAATAAGCTTAGTAGGTTAACCTTAGTTAGCCTTAATTAATTAGCTAAGACTTATTAACTTAATTATTAACTTAGTAAATTAATTTACTAAAATTATAAATAAATTACCTAAAGTAATTAAATATATAAATTTACTTTATTATACTTATTTAAATAGCTTAAATAGCTAGTTATTAATATAATAATAAGACTAGATTTATATACTCTCTACTAGCTGTATAATATTACTACCCTTATCTAACCTAACCTATTTATTAATAAAAACCTAAATAAATAATTAGAAATTACTATCTATACTAACCTATAGATAATCGGTTTTATTATAGTTATATAATAAACTATAAATATAACTTAAGTTTATATATATTAAAATAAAAAAATATATTAATAAAAATAAAATTAAAGAATTAATTTTAAAAAAAAGGGATATAATTTATATTTTAATATATTTACCTTTAAGCTAATAGTAAAGCATTAATATAATAATTAAGATAAAATACCTTAGTAAAAAACTTAATTTTAAAAAAGTTAGACTTTATAAAATATTATAAAAAGTAAATAAAGTTAGCTATAAAATAAATATCTTATTATTACTTAAAAAAAAAAAGAAATTAATTTTTAAAATAAAATATATTTTATAATTAAAAAAGGCCTTAATTAATAAAAAAATAAATAAAATTATTTATAATAAAATTATAATAAAAAGTAAAGAACTTAAATATAAAGTTAAATTAATTCTTATTATTAAACTAAACTTAAAAGTAAAAATATTATAATATTTAATTAAATAAAAAAAATACTTTAATAAAATAAATAATTAAGAATTTATTAAATACTTTAAATACTTAAAAACTTTATTAATAAACTTTTACTAAAATTTAAGATTTATAATAATAAAAGATTTAAAATAAAAGTATTTTAATTAATTATATTAATAAAACTAGCTAAATTAAGTATTAATATTTTAGCTTAATAAGCAGCCTTTACTTTTTACTTTTTATACTTAATTTTATTTAACTTTTTTAAATTATTAATACCTTATATAATAATATATATTATTTTTTTTAATTATAAATACTTTTATTTTTAAATATACTTAATCTTTATATTAACTAGCTTATATTTTTTTTTAGTTTTATTTAATATATTTTTAAATTAAATATAAAAAAAAATAATCTTTTATAATTATAAAAGAGAAAATAAATAAGTATTATATAATAACTTATTATTTTTAATATATTTAATATAATAAATAAAATCCTTTTTAAATATTTAATATTTAAAAAAATAATATATTTTTTTATTAAAATAATAAATATAATTTTTTATTTTAATAAAATAAAATAAAATAATTTTTAAAAAAATATTTTAATACTTTATTTTAAAATAAGTTTTTTTTTAAATACTTATTATAATTATTAATAAAAAAAATAAAAAAATAAATAATAAAAAAAAAAGAAATTAATAAAAAAAAAATAAAGTAAATATTTATATTTAAATTAATAAGGTCTTAAAAATAAAATTAATAAAAAGGGGAGTATTATATTATAACCTAGCTTTTATAATTATAATAAGTATTTAATAATTAAATTAACTATTAATTAAAAAACTAATTATAAATAAATTAAGAAAAGAATTTTTAATTTATTTAAGATTAATAATATAATTATTAATCTTTAGCTAGATTAATAATTAAATCTTTAATCTTAATTAAATTAACTAAATATATAAGTTTACTTTATTATACTTATTTAAATAACTTAAATAGCTAATTATTAATATAATAATAAGATTAAATTTATATACTTTTTACTAGTTATATAATATTACTTACTACCCTTATCTAACCTAATCTATTTACTAATAAAAACCTAAATAGGTAATTAGAAATTACTATCTATACTAACCTATAGGTAACTGGTTTATTATATTTTGCTAATTAAAAATCTTATTAAAATAATACTTTAGGTAATTAATTTAATTATAGTTTTTATAGTAAATATAGTTATAATTTTTAGTATAGTTATTTTATTTATGCTATTTTAAGATTTTCTATTAATTATATATTTTATATTTAAGATATTAATAATTTTTAATATAAATTATTAGGTTATATTAAAATTATATTAAGGGCTTTATTACTATAACTTAAAGAGTTTTATATTTTATTATAACTTTTTAATTTTTATATTTTATAATTCTTTTTATATTTTTAATAGATTAATATAGGTTTTATATAAGAAATATATTATTATTAGCTTTTTCTTTAAAGTATATTATATATTTATATAAAATATAATATATTTATAAGGTATAAAAATAAAGTATATATATAAGGTTAGTGCTAAGTATATCTCCTTTTATTTATTTATAGTTTTTAATATTTTTATAGTAATATCTATAATAATTATAAATATAATTTATTAATTTCTCTTTAAGTTCTAATATATATATAGCTAGTTTTAAAATCTTTATAAATCTTTTATATAATTAAGGTTAAGGGCTTTATAATAAAACTTATCTAGCTTTTAGATTTCTAAGATTATAATTTTATAGTTTTCTTTATTAATATAATAAATACTTCTCTTTATTTTATAATAGTAATAACTTTCTTTTATATCTTATCTATTTATAAAATAATAAAGTTCTTATATATAAGTATTATTATAATTAAATAGTTATTTATCTTTAATTGCTTATTTAGTATTTTTATTTAATTAATTACTATTATTTTTAAGTTTATTATATATAGGTAGTAATTAATTAAGAAAGTGGATGATTTTAGATAGTATTTTTTCTTTATTTATTATATTAACTTATTTTTATCTTTCTTTATTATTTTATTACTTCTTAAGTAATTAATAATTATAGGCTATATAATTAAGTTTATTATAGTTAAAGTATTTAAAGTCTTTCTTTTTTTTATTTATAAAGTTTAAATTTATTTTTTTAAATCTTTTATTATTATTATTAATAATTTCTTTTTATTATTTTTTACCTTAATTAAGTTAATAACTTTTTTTCTTTTTAATATTTTTATTATTTATATATAATTTATAAAATAAATTATTTACTTATATATATTTTTTTATAAATAAAATAAAATTATATTTAAGTTAATTAATATTATAAACCTTTTTTTTAACTTCTTATTTAAGCTTATTATAAAATTATTTAATAAATACTAATTATTTTTAATTTAAGTAAATTATAATATCTTTAAAATAAATAATATAATTTAAGTACTTTTCTTTTTAATATATTTTTATAAAGATATATTTTATTATATAGGTTTTTTTAATATTTTTAAAGGCTTTTTTAAGTTTTTTAATATATTTTTTAAAGTTATTAAAGATTATTTAAGTTTTTTTTTTTATAATACTTATTAATACTTTTAAATAATTTTTTAAAATAAATTTAAATTATTTTAAAGCTATTTTTTTAAAATATAAAGTAATAAAGTAAATTTTCTTTTTTTTAATATTAAAAATATTTTTATAATTTTTAAAATAAGCTTTAAATTAAATAATATATAAATAAAATTCTTTTATATTTTTATTATATATAAGTAATAGTAATTATTTAATTAATATATTAATATTTATAATAAGTTTTTTTTATTAAGTTTATTAATAATAATTTTATTAAGTTAAAATATATTTTAAATAAGCTTTATTAATTATTCTTAAGTTATTAAGTTTTAATTAAGGGTATTTTTTATAAAGATATTTTCTTTATTATTAATAATAAATATATTAAATTTAATAATAAAGATATTAATATTATTAAATAATTTAAATATAATAATTTATTATTATTTAAAAATTATATAATAATTCTCTAAATAAAAGTTATTAATATATAATAATTTAATCTATATTTAAAAATATAAAATAGGTTTTTTAAAATAATAAATTAATAATTTAGTTTATATTAATAAAGAGATTAAGATATAAATAATATTAAGTAATCTTATTATATAGCTAATAAAATAAATAAAAGTTTTAAATTTATATTTAATTTAAATATTATATTAATAATTAATTATCTAAGTTATTTAATAAATATACTATTTATAGATTTATATAATAAGTTATTTTTTATAGCTTACTTTATAATATTCTTTTATACTTAATAAGCCTGGTATTTTAGTATTATAGGCTTACTTTAATCTATAATATATACCCTAGGTAAGCTATAAGCTTTGTCCTAATTGGTTTTATATCCAGGCTTTAGCCGGTGCTGTTATTGGGTTGTAATAGGTGGAATTAAGTTAAGTATTATGTTAATTTCAGTTAGCTATATGAATTGTAGACATATAAAAGAAAGCATCTTGATTCTAGGGTATTTTAATGACTTTGGTACTTACTATAAAGCAGAGGCCGAACAATTGGAACGCTAAGAGTAGAGCTAACAAATTTATATATTTGGCTATAACAAAGCTCTTGCCTAATTCACAAGATATTATTCCGAAAACTTATTACTATACTGCATGAAGCTTAAATACACAACAACGTTTAGAATTACGCTTATTCAATATAAGACTAGCTCATGTTTAAAAATAATCATGCTTTATATATTTATTGAATATTATCCGTTAGGTACTTGCCGAAACCTTCACGAGACTCAAATTTACTGATCCATGGCATAAGACGAGCTATCGCTAAGACCTAGCCCCAAGTTTTCAGGTTTGACTGCTTATATTATTTCTTGAAACATTAGTTTGCTGGAATTGAAAGACAAAGTTATTGGAATCAGATATTTGAGTTTGTAGGAGGATATTGCCTTATGTGACGATCCGGTCCGCCGTAACAGAGGGATATCCCCTATAAGGTTACTTGGTCTGCCAGATTAATGCCAAAAACTAGAGCAAACACCCCAATCTTTTGCATAGTGGCTCGTTTGGATTCGCAGGTTTGTTACAATATACGCCAGCGGGCGCAAGATGGAAATTTCTGGTCCAGTGGTAAGTTAAAGCATTTAGATCGAGGGCTTTAAGAGGGTGTAATTAGACAATGCTCTTTACTAAAAGATGCTAAAAAAACTAAGGGGAGTCTAAAAACGGTCTCACTTAAGAATGCAGTGGTACCAGACTTCTCCTTTCCTACTACTCCGTATAGTATGGTGTATTTCTATAATAAAATACCTTGTCACTCATCATTAGGACCCACTGGCCATTTTATGAACTAATACAGTAGAACTAGCACCAAATCAGTCGCTCCATTTCCCTTTCCCAGAGTCATTCCCACTTGAGATGTTAGGTCAAGTTGAGCTCCCGATCAATAGCAATAAGAATATAGAGAGAAAATGGGATATAAAATACGCTAGATTCCCCCTCAAATTGACATCACATCTAGTCGACAACTCCAAATTTCCTCTAATCATCATGGCCTCAAATAACACCAACAAGCCTGTCTTCTTTATTATTACAGGAGCATGGCACCCACCTATGTGCTACGATCCTCTCAAGAAAGACCTCGAAGGGTTGGGCTACAAATGTGTCGTTCCACACATGCCCTCTATGGGACATGACAAATATGGTTTGACGTGGGAGGATGATAAAGGGAAGATTCTTGAGACAGCTTCGCCTTATTTTGATCAAGGCAGGGAAGTTGTGCTTATCGCACACTCCTATGGCGGCATACCGGCTTGTGCTGCCACAGAGGGTCAGGGAATCGATGATCGATCCAGGCAGGGCTCGAAAGGTGGCTTCCGCGCCATAATCTTCGTTGCGGCCTTTGCTATTCCTGTCAAGGGGTGGGATTTGCTCACGACCTTTGGGGGTGCGTTCCCCGATTGGCAGAACACTTGTGAGCCATATACCAAGGTGGGTCGCTCTCTCATGTTGTCCACTATATCTGATTGCATCATACTAATAATATTCAGAATAAATTATCTACACTAAATGAGAGGTGCATACCTCTATTGTATAACGATACCACCGAAGAGGAGGCCAAGAGGGTGTTCAGCACTCTGCTACCTCATTCACAGGATGCTTTCGAAACTGGTTGTGACTTTATTGCCACGGACCTTACCATCCCACGATTTTACGTCATCTGTGAGAATGACCTGGTGTTTCCAATTTCCCTTCAAGAGCGCCTGGCTTCATCAGTACCCGGCATGAAGACGGTAAGAATAGCGGCTGGTCACAACTTTTTTTTAGGAAAGTCTGAGGTCATGGCGAAACTGCTCATAGACACTACCATGGAGGAACAGGAATATGGCCGTCAGTAGCTACAAGTTAAAATATAAGCCGAAATCTCAGCGTCTCAGTTTGCATAAGTCTGCAGCCATCTAGTCGCGCACAGCCACCTTCTCCCGGCTGATTAAGGATGCTGCCCGAAGTCGACTCAAATGAAGCTGTCAGGCTCTATAGATGAGTCGGGTTAGATGTGCGTAACTGGCCTGTATGTCGCGCTGTGGGATTTGGGCGCTTCCTTCGTAATCATGTCTTAACCCAAAACATGCCCAATATATTATCTGCGCTTTTTTCCCCTGCCCGGTGGACTCCATGATCATATAGAGAAGCTACAAAGCACTTGATAAGGATTTTTTACTCAATCAGTCTATCGTGCCTCTTCATATATATGATTGCCCTTAGCGCTTAGCGGACTCCAAACTCTCCTGTATAAGCTAGGCCGCTCCGAGAGATAACCACCGGGTATCCTCTCTTTTACAGTAGGAAAATTACGCAACGCCATCAATCAGGTGCCAATGGAGATATTAACCTAACCATACATGACCATGATTATTCACCTTTGACGGGAATACCGCTGACTAGACACAAACTAACCCTTTTTTGATATATGATGCGCGACTGAATCTATATGCAGATATGTATGATGCCGCCAATTTGATTTGCAATCTATTCATGTCAGAGTCTGGTAGCATTCATTCACCATCAGCATACGAAATCCTCCTAGTATAAAGGACCATTCATACAAGAAGTAGCATGACTCATACATTGCATATGTGACATAGCCTCGGTTGTGCTTTTGGATGAAGATTTATTGCAAGGTTATGTATGTTCTTCCCCGACACCATTTCGACTTTTGGCCGGAGAGCGCATGTATGCAATCATCCAAGGCTACCTATCCTGACACAGTAGGTTGCTCTATATCCTCTAGAGACCTAATTTTTTGTAAATGGATAATTAAATTCATAGCTTACTCCGCCACTACCCCCCAAATCTTTATGAATGCGTTGTGCCCACCATGCGCATGAGCCAACATATTGTGCCGGTAGATAAGTTCCAATAAGTTCCAATGACATGAGAAAGCGATTCGCCACCGCAGTGTGGGTATGATAAAATGTACCAAAATATTATCATACGGCGACTCCGGGCAAGGATTCTGTTATTTGAATTATCCTGGGCTTGAGGCTGCTCGGCAATCACGGCAAGCTAGAGCAAAACGAGGAGGAGATACAGAGCTGAGCTAAGGGGGTTAGTGATATAACGAAAAATCGTTTTTGATGTTCTTACTAGATGAGGATTCAATATTGCCACGAGTAGGGGCCAGTCATCATATGGCATTACGAGGGCGGGCGGGCGTTTAAAGACGCTAATCACTCCGATTGATTTATGCTATGAGCCCTATAATATGGACCTTCTTCTACGAATTGGTGGCGGTAACCCAAAAGTTCAATATTTCCTCCGCAATTGATACTGCCTCACCCTCCGCTGCAACATCACTAGCATCAATGAGCTCAGCAATGGTCTTAGATAAGACCTTTTTACATGCTTGTCCTCTAGCTGGCATAGAGAAAACATCATTCTGGCCCTAAATTTCAAGTAGTGGAACTTGAGATGACTTGAAGTACTCTTGGAATGTTTCATAGAGTTGTATAATGTTTCGGTAGTCGAAGATCAAGCTGAGCATCCCTCCTTCCAGGCCTTGCAATAATACATGATCCAATACATCGACCTGTTGCGATACATATTTGTATAGTAAAAACTTTTAATTTTCGTAATAAAATATACACTAAAATAATTCTCAGCCTGTTCACTTTTAATTCTATACTATATTCTAGATCCAAGAAACTCAATAAACAATGCATAATTATACATTTCCCCTAGATACTCTATTTCTATCGCTATATACTTACCAAGTATTCTACTGTTTATTACTACAGTATGTTAAGGATTTTACTAATTACTTTTTACTAATCCTATATATACATAGAGCCTGGGTTACCTTATTATGATTGGTAAAACTAAGTACGGAGTACAGTATAGCGATATTAGCTCATATACTACTCCGTATTTTATAAAAGAATCTAATTTATAAGCTGCATAAGCGAAATATTAACCACGGGCATTAGATAACTAATCCTTGCGCGCACTAGTCTAAGCAGCAAGCTTCTTTACACTAATCCGCATGCTAATCCGCACGCTAAAGCTAGATCTAACTTAAATTCTATCCTATAATATATTAATCAACAGTTCCGGGCTGACATTGCTACGCGATGAGTGAACTGAGCACAGAATTCAAACTTCCAACCTATACAGAAGGGTACCAAATCAAATCCGAGCTGATCGTAACCACCGCTGTTCGTGCCATAGTCTCCGCCACCCCCCTCGGCTCCGCCTCCGTTGGACACAACTAGCCCACGATACTGCTTCGACCAAGACGCGTTCAGACCTTTGAGGGAACCGTAATGGCCATAGATCAATTCCCAAATCGGGCGGATATTACCACGGCTCCCATTGCTAATGGTTGTTTGCGTCACATCGCTGTTGACATAGGTGGTGTAAGGGACGTCGAAGCCAAGGTTGTATTTGGCGGCGTATTCCGGTCCGGTCTAAGAAATCAATCCTGGTCAGCTTTGCTTTATCATGTGATCTAGCGCTGGAGTCGGGAAAAAGTTCTCACCCAGCCGGATCCTATTAGAAAGGTAGCCAAATAATCATTTCCCTGGTTGTACGTTTGTTGGGCAAGCACTCCCAAGAGCGCATAATCTAACATGGCATGCCCTTGGTCCCTCCCAGCCTCTTGATTTTGCCCCAAGATTTTGTTGCTCCCGGACTCGGTGTATGCTGCCCAAATGGTCTTCTGGATAGCGCCATTGCCCGCAGTGCTCTTGAAATAATTGACAGCTTCATTTGTAATAGTGGCATTGTCGGACAGAACACCAATGGCATACTTGGTGCAGAGATTCGCCAGATCCCAGTTGGCCCAGTAGTGAACGATCTTAGCACCGTTATGATTGACTACGAAGTCATGATTCATGGCATAGAACACCTTCTCGAGCAAGGTATTCATGGCAGCAAGGCCAGTCCAGCCCGAGTAGCCGCGCAGGATTTCGGCCGCATTAGCCAGTTGGTACCCGTAGATGCCACTAGCAAGAAACTTGTCAGAGGTGCCGTCGATGAAAGTGAGAGTGCTGCTCCAAGCACCCAGCGTTGTCGCCGTAGCTTTGGCATATACCGTGTCACCTGTGACTTTCTAGTAAATGGCGTTGGCATACGCAGAGGCTGCGTCGCGATACAAGCTGGCATAGTTCTCAGGCGAACCAGTGTCGCGATAGACAGTAGGCTTGGGGCTCGGGACGTAGCCTGAGTTGACATGAGCCACCAACTTACTCCACCCGGCGTACCACGGATTTGTCTTTGCGTTGACCTTGAATTTGATACGGGTAAAGTCTGCTTAGTTGTGAAGAAGTCAAGTCCCGGGTGAACGAAGTTGGCGCGGGAATCGAGGGCATGGGAATTTATTGTAGACGAAGCTGCTGCTTGAGCCAGAGTTGATAGCGAAAGGCTACATAACAATATCACAAGAAGTGAAGGCGCCATATTTAGAGTTGCAAGTGCGAAGAAACCTTTTGTTCAATTTCAAAGTACACTGTTTCACGAGGATTTCAGGAATCCTTTCATTTGAGGATTATTGTTTCATTTATACTTGAATTACCCGACAACTGTTTTTCGTCGGCTAGAAAATTAATTTCGGCTCGTACTTGGATTAATCGGATGGCTAAAGCGAACAGTTAGTTAGTAATTACACAGGCAAAATCTATCACTAGCCGTGGTGAGCTCTAACTAACCCCATATTTATTATCAGAGCGAGTCTCGGTCTGCAGAAGGTTGCAAATAAGTACCCCTGACTATCCCGCGAAAAGATCGAATAAATAGGAGGCAGATTATGGGGTATGCAACAAGGGTTTCCCGTGGAGATCCGTTGCTATACTAAGCTACAACGTACGCAAACGCTTAGAAGCAGTGTAGAGGTACTACTAGATATTATGATCTGATGACCATAGTAGCTTTATTAGGTAATGATTTCCATTTATGGATTTCGTAACATATATCACTCCAAGATTATACCGAAGTAAAATTGCTCACAAAATAAAATTACAACACGGCGTAATTTCAAGGATTGTTTTTCAAATTGCTGTAACCCAGAACTGGGGATTCCTGAAAGCACGTCTCACGCCAGTATGTGACTATGCCAATGTCTCCTAGAACCACGGTATTCCAATCAAGAATTCGCTCATCAATATTCAAGAGGTGCTAGGCAATGTGCTAATATTCGTAATTTCAATGAAGATACTGGTTAGCAATCAATCGGTAAAATGATGGGTAGTAAAATGAGTTCATAGAGAATGAATATGAGCGAGAGTCCCTAGTAAAAGAGGCTATAAAATAAACTAGAAATGTAATTTCAAAAAGGAAAGTCGAAAGAGGGAGAAAAAAGGTCATCTTAGAGCACGCAGTGATAGCAAGGTTTATATGAAAGAGCTATATAAAGGAACTGCACCACAAGCTGTTTCTTGAGCAGAAACCAGAATGGTTGTGCTCTCTCTTTACATATTATAGTAAACCCCAGATTCCTCTTGCCCGTCAAGCTTGTAAAGGCATTTGAATGCAAGATCCTCCAACCATTGTTCCCAGTCTTAGTTGCCGTTTCGCTGGCTGCTTCTAATATATTTTTCCTTTTATGCTTTAACCTATTGTTCATAAAAGGGGTATTAATAAGAAAAGCTTACAACTAATCTAATTTATCTCAAGGAGAAATATTTATTTATATAACTCTTTTTTCCAACATTGATACAAATACTGGATTTTGCTTTATTATGTATTATGTCTTAGATTTAGTGGATTTTATGTAGGGTAATTGACTTTCCTTATCACTTTTTGACACGGGATTGTACTCCGAGCCTTTGGCCGTGGGCCGTGGGCCAACAAAAGCGACGCTACCCCGGACTGCCCCGCTTGGCACAAGTTGCTTGCCCTCTTGATCGGAAAGCGGGGACAAACAATGCAAGATGGTGTGTGGAAATCTCAAGACCACGCCGGTTTCGATCGCGAATATATCGCCAAACGGGAGATAAGAAGAGAAATCTTGAAAATGAATATGGCCGAAGTAGACGACATAGAGGACGAAGTGTCGGTCGCCGATGAAGACTTCGGGCTGAGCAATGCCACAAAGAAGCGCAAGACAAGTGCCAAAGATGAAGGGCCAGCGTAAGTGTCAACCAAACAACGCATAACTTCAGCATCTGAATCCTGCTCCTAGCTGCCAGTTATGTCGCCGGAAGAAGGCACGATGCAGTCGTCAACAGCCCTGCGATCAGTGCCTCAAATACCGTGCGTTTTACCTCATCAATTGCAGTTTGTCCGAGGCGAGATCACTGAACTCATTCGGCAGATTTTGAGTGTGTTTACGACGAGAGGAAGGCGAAACCTGGGGTGCGAATGGGCGCTATTGAGCATCTCACACAGCGAGTTAGTAAGCTAGCACGCATTCAATTTTGGCGGTGGAAAGAAGGACAATCAACTTACATGCGATAGCGACCCTGGAGAATATGTTCCTTGGCCAAGGTGTCCTATGGCAACAAGTCTGGAAATGTTTGGATACCCTCGGAATACAGCAGCCGCTATCCGAATCTGGATACTTGCCAGGTCATGGATTAGACAGCGAAGAAAGCAGCTTAAGGGAGCACACTTATAAGCTGAGAGATGCGCTTTCTTTGCTAGCGAACCAGGCCAGGGACGACCCCTCCGCTTATGAGAGGCCTTCTCCAAAGCGAAGGCGAATTCAGGAAGAGCAGCCAAAGGTGCAGCGCGGCGACTTGGGAGAATTCAGTCATGATGTGGAGCTTCCACCGGATGATCTCATCGATGCTCTTGTTGAGATATACTTCGCCCGGATTCATCCTTGGATTCCGATGCTGCATGTCCGCGAATTCCGCGAGAAAATGGCCATTCCCTCCAAGCGGCAGCGACTGACGACAATATTTCACGCTATCGTCTCGCTGTGCGTGCGGTTTTCGCACGACCCGCGACTCGACGAGCCAGAGGTACGATCGAGATATTCAAGGCGGTGCCGCCAGATAGTGATAATTAGGAGTATGGAGTCCTTCTCGGTTGAGAACCTGCAAGCGCTGATTATCTGCGCCTTCGATGTTGTAAGGTGCATCCTCTTCCCGGTTACATAGTGCATCCATTCACACAACGATAGATCGGGAGTGGGCGCGGGCCCTCGGCTTGGTCCATCGTAGGAAGCATGGCGCGGACGGCTGAGCAGCTTCAACTGAGCATCGAAGATGAGGAAAGCCACTCGCCATCAGGAGCTCTCATCAAGCGAATCGCGTTCCTCCCACCATGCAAGAGCTGGAAAGAGGTCGAGGAGAGACGGCGGATATTTTGGAATGTGTTTCTCATGGATCGCTTTTGCAGCATCGCAACTGGCTGGAACTGCTCCCTGACAAGCGTGGACGTGAAGCGAAGACTCCCATGCGAAGGTGCGCTGTGGGAGGAGGGTGAGCCACTGAAGACGCCCACCCCCTACTTCGGCATCGCGGACCAATCGGCAAACGCAGCAGGTACCCTTCTGACAGCGCGACCAGAGGACGAGGACCCGTCCTCTTTGGGGGGTTTTGCGTACTGCATCGAGGCAACAGAGAGTCTTAGCCTCGTCACTACATTTTTCCTGCAACAAGCCGTGGACGTGTCCAAGATGCGGGACGTGCAGCTCTGGCTGATGAAATTCAAGCAGCTAGACTTAAGACTGGTGCAGTAAGTCGTCCTTGATGTTACCTGATATGTCACGTTACACTAGAGATACTAACCGTGCATGCTTCAGATGGAAGGTCTTTCTCCCGGAGCGATGGCGAGAAGCGTGCGTATTGAACGACGGGATTATGGATCCAAACCTCACCCTCGCCCATATCACTCATAACACCGCGGTAGTGCTCCTACACCAAGGAATTGCATACCCATCCACAGAATGGCAGGCCACAACCATAAGGCTTCCCTCCGCTTCTAGCGCCGAGACATGCCTCGCTGCAGCGACAGAGGTGGCAATCATTGCCGACAAGTTCCTCCAGTGCTCTCCAATCCTTACAAATCCGCAATTCGCCTTCTGTCTATTCATTTGCGGCCGGATGCTTCTGGCACATGCCATCCACTACAGTTGCCCGCTGGCCCCAGAATTTGAGTCATTGATAAGTAGCCTAGGAGAGGTCTCGAGAAGATGCAATGGGCCGCACACAACAACCTCTGCTCCCGACAACTTGGCATCCAAGTTTGCCGTTCGGCTTGACCAGGCTCGACAACACGGGGCCGAGCCACTAGATATCAGGGAAGCAGCGTACTCCCAGGGTAACAGTGCAAAAGCAAGCAGCTCTGCCATATGTCAACAGGGCTTCTCTGACGATGGCCCTGGCATACAGTCGGCCCATCTTGGCATCCCTGTTGGAACCAAACCTGCAAATGCTTCCATCAATCCTGATCAAGAAGGCTCTCCAGACAGTATATCTCTCGCTTTCCCGCCTCTTCCATTGGCTTTCCAGCCCCAGCTTGATAGTGCCGCTCAGACGAGAATATCTTCTCCAATGCCAATAACGAGCTCCCTAGCCGATCCTTCTTCTGTATTTGCTATACCGAGTGCAGCGTACGACAATCCAGGACCGCCGATTATGGATGCCGTGGCAGGTCCTGGCTTCGAGCAGCTCAATTCCTATCTGGAGTATTCTTTTCTACCGAACCAGAGGATCAGCATGTTCTCGCAGCACGATGGTAAGGGCCAAGCGATGTCTTAGGGCGTTCTGGATGCCATGGAAGTGCAGATTTTATGGGCTTTGAGTACGGGAAGGTTAGGCGTCTGAAAGACTTGAAGCTTTCTGGACAAGAATCAAAGGAATTAACTATGCAATGTAATAAAATAGTCGAACAACGATTACTGAACCATATATCTACCATGTATACCTTTGAAATGGTATATTATGTGTATGTGCGCGCGCGTGTGTAGATTCACAGGAAGTAGTGAACACAGTGGAGGCTGGATCTCTCACCAGTAAATCAGCCAAATTACTTAGCTCTCAGGATGAGCTGCCCGACCCCCATCTCTAATAGCTTGTTCCCACACAAGAGAAAGTAGTAATCAGCATAGACGAGACCATGATTTGCCCATTTGCGTGGCGCGAACTCGAAATTATTGATCGTAGCCCCGTTCAAGATGGTCTCGCCATCGCCAAGATCAACAGTCAGAGCTCCGTGCTCGCGGCTTACCCCGTGCTCAACCGTCTCCACCTCCACATGCGGTACTACAAACCTCGCTGGCGGGTTCAGGTGATGCGTGCACACCGCGTTCAAAATCTGAAGCGCGGAGGCAAGATACTCGGAGCTGTCCCCGCGAGCGGTCAGTGATTCGTGAATCAGTAGCATCCCATACGCCGCGATGACTGCAGCGCTTGTATCCGTGGGCTGCTTGCCGTCCCTCGGCGCATCGAAATCCCACAGGGGGATGAACGTCTCCGGAAGATTCGCCAGAAAGTAATCCGCGCAGTCTCTCGACGTCTTGAGAAATGAAACATCGCCCGTCCAGCCGTAAGTCTGGGCAAAGCCTGCGATTGCCCAGGCTTGACCTCGTGCCCAACAAGACTCGTGGCCCATTCCCTGGTTGGTTAGTCGTTGTTTGATAATGCCAGTCACGGGGTCGAAGTTCACCACATGACCGGTTGTTGAATCCTGCCGAACAAGCTCACGCTGGCTTAGCTTTGCGTGGGACAGGGCGATATTGAACATTGCGCTATCGTTAGTTTGAGTTGCAGCCCAGAAAACGATATCGAGATTCATCATATTGTCCTACACGGATTAGTTGAGAATCCATCATCCCATCGAGAACTTGGGAGTGATGGATATAATCACACATACGATAATGACCAAAAAATCGGTGTTCAAATCTTTGAACGAATAGACCTTGGTCCGGCATGCGTCCCAGGATCTCATAGCTCCCACGACGGGGTTGAATCGCCGAGCTAGTGTTTTGGCCGCGCGTATCATAGTCGAAAATGACTGGGTGTCGTGGTGAAGCTCCCACTGGCACCTTGCCCAAGGCGCAATCATAAAGCCAAGATCGTGTGTTCCCTCTAGCAGTGAATTACTGTGCAGATTCGCTGTCCACCACCTGCACGCAAATTCAAGCTGTAAGACATGTGGTGCTATACTAGAGTTCCAAGGTGCTTGCCGCGCAAGAATATGCCCGAACCTCCTCTGTCTCTCAAGGAGCACGTGAAGCGAACCTGGAAAGAAGCCTGACGTCCAGAACTCGAGCTCGCGGTAGATGTATTTAATGCCACCTGGTTTTGTGTATTCCGGGTACAACTTTGGTGCTACAGGCTACCTGCTTGATCAGTCCTCAACTGTCATTCAGACCTTGCAAGTGCTTATTATAAATATTCACACCTTGTCCAAACCCCTTTGAGCAACTCCCCATATCTTTGCGATTGCTGAGTCTGAGTATAACTCGCGTATGAACTCCAGTCCGCTTGGAATCGAGGATGATTTCTCGTAAGTTCGGTTGCCGACTCCATTCGGAAGAGTGTCGCTCTTCTGAGACTTCAGCCCGTTAGTATTAAGAAGCAGATATTCTAATGCGTCATGGCGGAGTTGTACCTTTGCTCTCACATAGACCCCCTCGGTTTCATTTCCCCGTTCCTCTCCCCGTCGTCGTTTCTGTATACCATTCATCTCGAATACCCTCTATCTTATTTGGTCAGTTGACACTAAATCGAGGTGACAATCCAAACGAATCTCGTAGGTTCCTTGGGCACCTCTTAGCACTGAACGTCATCAATGTTTTTGGTCCGTGGGCTCTAATATAGCAACATCACATCTAGACTAGAGACCGGTCGCTAATGCAGTACTTCGGTAGTCTGCCATTTCTATGTTTGGGTAAGACGACCTTACCACCTAGGATCTTCCCGCCCATTGACTTGACCAAATGAGATCCACCATATACCCCGCTGCCATTGCTCTATTCCCGGGCCGAAATGAAGCTACCGGCCATTTGATGGTTGATATCGGGTATTGCTCCGGAATTTCAGCCGGAGGCCGGCACGCTAAACTTACCCTGATGTGTGCGGAGAGCGGGGGGACGTGTGGAGAAAGGGCGGAAAACAACACGAAAATCATGTATCTGGCGCAGGTAGCGTTGAGATACAGAATATCGGCTTAGTGAAGGACAGATATTGACTATACATGATAATGTTGTAAGTAGTATCGCCTTTACACCCAGGTTAGACCCTCCCTTACTTTCCGGTTATGAGAGCTCTCTTCAAATCTCGTCTTAGTGATAGATCTTCGGTCTCTCCGCTAGCATTAAGATGGTTCTGATTCAGTTGAGCTTTGCTTGTGTGATAGCGACGATCGGGCTGTCAGGACACATTGTAGTAGCTACTGGGCCACTGAACGGGCTTCCTGTGCTCAATGGACCTGTGCCGGTTGTCCCGCAAGTCTTTGGATCCAAAAAGCACGTCGGCGAGTTTACACATCCGGGACTCTGGCATACACATGACGATCTCGAGCGCATCAGATTGGGAGTAGTAAATGGTCAAGAGCCATGGAAATCATCATACAAAGAATTTAGTGCAGATTCTTTCTCTCAAGCCTCGGTAGGTTGGACGTGCCCGAATTTGAACCTCCATCCACATGGCCTGAAAGCTAATTCTCTGCCTTAGTACACTATGCAAGGCCCAAAAAGCGTCATCTGCCGAGGTGGATGTAGCAATAACTACACGACCTTCAGCAACGATGTGCGCGCGGCCTATCAGAATGCACTAATGTGGTACATAACAAGGAACCAAAGCCACTGGGATCGATCCACCTTAATTTTGGACGCTTGGGGCACGAATTTAACCTCTATCGTCGGCACCGACACTTCTCTCCTCGTCGGACTTGAAGGAGACATGTTCGCCAATGCGGCAGAAATCATGCGGTGGGAAGGAGGCTGGATCGAGGCGGGGGCGAAGGCTTCGGGTGGAAGCGGGTTCTCGAATCAACTGTACTGGCTGTTCGCACGGCAGTCCATCATTATCGGTCAGGCAAACTACGGCATGGTCAGCATCAAGGCTCTACTATCCTTTGCCGTTTACCTAGACGATGTAACACTGGTGAGCTTCAACTGCCTAATCACCAGGCGAGACGCTATGCTGCGACTAACGAACAATGACAGTACAATTACGCCGTATACGCCTTCCAGAACGATCTCTGCGCTGGAATATATGGGAATTTCCATCCAGAAACGGGACAAGGTGCAGAAACCGGTCGCGATCAGGGCCATGCGCAAGGTGCCCTAGGCTGGACTGCAGAAGCGGCTAGGATCATGCAGTCTCAGGGAACAGATATGTACTCGCTTGGAGACAACCTTCTACTCAAGGCCGCGGAATACACAGCCAAGTATAATTTGGGTTATAATGTGCCCTACGATCCCAAGTTCTACCGGTGTGAGGCAATTCTGATTAACGGGCCGTGGGCCCTGCCATCCAACATCAGTCGGGGAGTAGCCAAGCCACCGCCCAAAGTTTGGGATGTACGTCTGTTTTCGATAAAAAAGTTCTCCGAGCCTTATATTGACACTGATACAGATTTTGTACTACCAATATGTCGTCAAGCGCGGACTTCGCGCTCCCTATACAACCAAAATGAAGGTCACGATCAATGGCCTTGGAGGAGAAGGCAACCGTAAGTAGGGTTGTCACCAGAGGTCAGATGAATCTCAACTAACTCCACAAAATAGCTGGTACAGGTAGTCCTGGCGACCATCCGAGCTGGGGCGATTTGATATGGTCCTACGATAAGAAGGGTAAGTTCATCAATGACGGCAGGAGGACTATCTGGGGTGGCGGTGTCGTTGGGCCGAACGGAACAGGCATGATTAACTCAACTTGAGCACGGTGGTCCGCTGCTCAATAAAAGAATGACACATTTATATTCAAACTACTATTCTCCTCATCCCGGCGGGGTCTTTTCTTTGTACTGTAGCCATTGCGTCAGCTGCTTTACAAATCTCAGCAGTTCATTAGTCCAGGTTGGACAAGTAAATATAACATAAAACAAGCTCCCTTGGTACTCAATTATTGTAGCTTTTGGTTGATTCTATGCTGGAGGGATGCAAGCCGCTTGGTTGTCTCTGCACCCTCGAATTTGTTACCTGACAAGCCATAGACAACGCTTGGCTACCACTACCCTCAACATAATGAGAGTTGTAGCGAACTGTGGAAGTTTAGTCACTGTGCTATATATGGTCAATTTGGTACCTTATTTCTCAGCTATCTTTCTGAGAAAACTACCACTTTTGTCTGATTCAAAGCCAAGTTTTTCAGTATAAGTTGGTTGCCTCCATGGCGGCAATCTTTTCCAGCCCAAACCTCTCTCACGGAATACTTAGCCAAGTTAGATCCATTTAATCCAGGCAATCTACTGAGAGGAATTGTGATGTCGGTGGTGTTCAGCCCATAGTTGAGAGCCAATACTACATAACGTGACTTGCCAGAGGCAAGAGGCCCGCCCCAAACTTGGATTTTGTTCTCGGTCGATAGCTCTGGCAGGTAGTTAACCGCTACGCCGGCTTCATCCTGAGAGATTGCAATAATCTCCTTGTTCAGCAGGATATCCAGCGATAACTTGTTGATCGTGTTGATGTTGGCACCAATGATCAGCGGTGACTTGAGCGCAGCCCAGAAAGAAAAATGGGTCTGCTCTTGGTGTACGTTCATAGACCCAGTACCAATCTCGAGCATATCCATGTCACCTATGTCAAGCAAAATAAGAATTCTTGTATAGTTGATGAGTAAATAGGGAGTATAGCTTACCCCATGAGCCAGGTCTCTGAAATCGTGATAACTCCCGCATTTTGCGGATCATTGTCAGCACACTGACCCCAGCATAACCAGTATTTAGACAATAAGCAGATCGACAAACACCACTACTATCTTCGCCAAATGAACTCTTAATGTCCCCGGAGATTCTGTAGCTATCCGAAAAAGATGCCCAATGCCACGGAAACTGATTTCCCCATTGACAAAGCGAGTAGAAGATGGCGCGGCCAGATCGGTTCAAGGCATCGCCCATGCGCAGGAAACGCTCTTGAGGAGAAAGTGTGCCTGCGTGGAAGCTACCACAGTTATCCAGCTTGAGATAATCTATCATCCATGAAGCGTACGTACAAGCATCCCTTTCCTCATAGCCATAACTTCCAGGGTAGAAAGCACAGTCATAGATGCCTGAGTCACTTGAACGGCTTGGCGTTAGTAGGCTAAGCCTCGGATAGGCGTGGGTCACTTACTCACCTGTATATCCCAATCTTAAGTCCCAAGCTGTGTACGAAATCTGCCAACGTCCTAATACCGCTGGGGAACTTAGTAGAGTTTGGCTGCTGGCGGCCCAAGGAATCTCGTGTGAAGGCTTGCCACCCGTCGTCCAGATTGACGTAATTGTAGCCAGCCTGAGCCAGGCCAGTGTCCACCAGGCTCTTTGCGCTTGACTTGATTAACGTCTCATTTATATTGCTCTTGAATGTGTTCCAGGTATTCCATCCTAGAAAAGTTTAGCAGTTGTCATCCATACCGGGTTCATGATTCTATTCACCCATCTGAGGCTTTGCTGGATGTACACTACCTAGGCATGGAACTGCCAGGAGTCCGACGGATAGCATTGTGGCCAACATTGTAGGCGCAAGGACTGGTTTAAAGAACTATGATCCTAAAGGGTGAGATTTCTGACGGGACTTGGAATCACCTCCTCAAATGTACCATACACCTTGATCAGTTTTCCGTACCCCATGGTAGCCCCTCAACTCGTGTCATAGAAGACTGCCAACCCTGCTTTTTGCACCGGGCCTGGGATTGTCCCGAGACAACCAAATTATACTAAAGTTTGGGCCCTACTTTCAGATACTTGAACCCTGTTCGGGCTATTGTGCGGGGTCCCCGGGGGCAAAGCCCACCGATCCTACGCTACCCTCATTCGCCCCGGCTTTTCTCAACAAGCAGCGCATTTGGGGACGGCTTCCGCCTAAAGGCTCGCCTTCATCTGGAACCAACGGCCTGGAAGACATTTGTTATCATCAAATTTTCTCATATCGGGTAATTAGGATACATTTCTCAGCAAGCATGGTGAAGGTTCATATACTATTCCTCTACCTCTTGGGAGGTTTCTCCTCCGCTGATGTTGTTCACCACGATCCCTTGGAATATTTCCCAGCTCCGTCTGGCACTTACGTCCCCCCAAAAGATCCCAGCATCAGAACATTGCTAGATGTTGTCAAGTCAAGAGATGACTTGAGTATACTGGCGGAGGTGCTAAGCGAATGCGCAGGTATGTGCATTAATGTTATTTCTCGCCGCTGAAAACATGGCTGCTGACAAATCAATAGGGTTTGGCGAAGCTTTCGATACGGCTCCTTCTTGGTCCTACACCTTCTTTGCACCTTCAGATACGGCTTTCAGAAATACGGGAGCATACTACTCTACGTTTGCGGCTACTCCAAAGGGCAAATGGTGGCTTGGAAATCTACTACAGCACCATTACGTGCCGAATTCTAAGCTTATGGTCGAGAACTTCAGCGCTACGTACACACGCTTTCAGACAGGGACCTTTCTTTTTGTTGGAGCGCAGGTCGTTGATGGGAAACTTACCCTGAACAAAGTTTCCAGTGTCACTGAAGCGGATATTCCAATTACGAACGTAAGGGAATATAGATGTATAACGTTACACGATCAAATACACACATTAACGGGTTCTTAATAGGGAATACTCCACATTATCGATCATTTGTTAGATCCTTCAGCGCAGATATTCGAGGCCGATGTGCCAAAAAACAGCCAGGGTTTTATACCGGGGAGCTGCTCAAATCCAGCCTTACCATACTGCTGAGCTTCATATATATGTGGTAGAAGAGTTGACGAATTGGATAAATGTCGAAAGAATAAATAATATCTGAACAGCCTGGGGCTCAGGACAGGAGTCTGTAAGGGTTATTAATGAGTTATTCGCTAATTCCGGCGGACACCAACGGCCACTTTTTAGTAGTGCTGTAAATCATGCCGGGGGATTCAGACTATTGATGTCCTGCTCTTTATTTCTTTTCTTGCAGCTACTACTGTCCGAAAATAGGTTCGGTAGGCTCAAAATAGCAATTGCAAGTCTACCAAATGGATTATCATAAACCATTAGATGATTTGAAATGTGACTGATTGGACCTTGAAACCCTGACAGCCTCAGAGTCAAAGTTCCAGAGCTATCTATTGTTCATGAAACAGTCACTTCTAGAATGAGAAACGGGCTATCTAGTACAGATCTAACCCTGATGAAAGCCTCATTCGCTAAGCATCCAGCAAGTTAATTTTGATATTGTGTCATCAGAAGAAATGGGGAATAAAATTACTATATGATAGCGTAAACTACTCATCATCTACTCAGAAACCACGTTGCAGACACTAGACTGCACTAAGAGCTTCGGAAGTAGTGCGATTTTATTTGAAAGTTCTCAATTGTCATCCATGTCGTTCAGAGGCGCTCGCACGCCATTCTGAGATAATCTAGGGCTCTCCCGGGAACCTTGAAAATTCGCGAGACTCATTTTCTCGTGATTTAATCTGCATCCAAAGTTCTAATCTACAGCTCTACAGATAATGTCGTGAATCTAAGATGCTAGCTCAAACTGTCACCCAGATCTCATTGAGCGCTTCACTAAGGAGACTCATAGAGGCAATAATTGGAAACTCGACTCGAAAGCAATGCAAGACGAGCCCGCAATCCTCCCTTTACAAGTTGGCCGAACAAAGTCACTAGCGCAAAGAAGCCGCTAGAAGAAACATCTGACGCCGGATCAATTTACAGACCCTGTTGGTATGGACTACACGAGATGTCGAACAATTGCCAAGCATCTAGGTGTTTACATGATTCACCAAGTTATCATGGGAAACAGCAATTTACGTAAGTTTGGATCGGTGATGTCGAATTTGAGTACGGTAACAGCATTGTTATCCACGTTGTTCTCCGCCTCCTTCAAAATTTTAGGTATCAGAGAACCAGTAGAGAACCAGTAAATAGCTGATTTACATATTGATGACACCCTGATATCCCTATCATGAAAATGTGGGATAAAAGCTGATCTCCTTTAACAGATCTGGTGCCATCATTTCTAACAGCTTATCACCGAAAAGCAAAAAAGAAATTGATCAAACAACTGCTCTTCATATTGAAGGTCGCGGTCTACCCAATCCCGAGCAGCAAATTCGTAGTTGTTGACCATGGGCCAGCGAAGATCGTCTTAGAAATATTGTTCTGGTGTACCGTGGCTCCCGTCTGAATGTTAGTAGTAACCCGCTCAGCTGTTTCGATCGCGGACCGGTTCATCACGAATCTGCTAGGGGGATTCATATTCTACGGGGAGACTTGCTGGATTATGTGAACTGCGTTCTTCAAGTATAGCAACTCCACGCCACGCTAAACCTATACCCAATGGAGCAGCCGCATGTTGTACATCGTAATTACTACAGCGCGTATATCCTGCGACTGTTTCTTATTTTTGGGAGCGAGGCAGTCCTGACGAGGGATGCCATCGGCAGGTAGTTGATCAATGAAGTAAATTAGAACACGCCAGTGCAGTACATGAGAAAGGATACGTCGAGTGTCTCATCGTATGTCTGCACGAAGCCGGTCATGACCAAAGTCCGACTTTATGCCATGTTGAGTGGTCTGAATTCAACCAAAACAAGGAAAAGACACGGGAGAGATAAATCTCCCATCCTGCAGCGAAATCCTTTAAACAAGAGTAAGCTAATACTGATGAACTTCACTCGGTCCACATTTCTCTTCAGGCTCTCTGTTTCCTGTGAGGCAAACGGGATTTATCCAGAAACAACTGATTGGCGAGGGAACCATCCATGCCCGGGTTGTAAATTCCGAGGTATTGTGGGTCAACTATCTAGTTCGATAGCGTAGGGATGCGGAGGAAGTCTCGGAAGTGGTCCGTTGTCGCTAACTCCACAGTGAATGCGGAGAGCTTTGAGACCTTCGCCCGGACTTTCTGGAATATCGTATATCAGAGTGGGAAGACACTGTAACATGGGGATTATAGACAACAGCACGCTGCGCACAAACACTCATTAAACAGTCTTCGCCTCTCAACATCTTTCGGACTAGCGCAATCCGATTATGGCGGCATCCAAAGAGCTCGAAGCCTCACCGAGGGGCGACCACGAAGAGGTTGTTAACGTAGAGTCCAAGACCGTCGAATATATTGGCAAGGGAGATGAGGAGACGAACCGCTACCTTGGCGATGCCCCAATTGAGATTGATGCAGCTACCAACAGGCGCATATTTTGGAAGATCAACCGTCGTATCCTTGCCATCCAGCTTGTCACCTACTTTTGTCAATCCCTAGACAAAGGCACACTTAACTTTTCCTCTATTATGGGTATTCAGAATGACGCGAACCTCGTCGGTCAGCAAGTAAGAGTATTTGGTTTCTTTCCATTGTAGTTTTCTTTCATCACTTCCACAAATAGCTTCGTGAAAGCAAATCAAATTGAAAGATTTCCACCTCAAACCTTCGACATCTTGTTTTGCCACCAGTTTTTAACTTAAAGGCTGTTAACATCTCTGGGCAGTACTCTTGGCTCGGAACCATCCTCTATATGGGCATTCTCGTTGGAGAGTATCCACAAAACTTCCTCCTACAGAGGCTGCCACTGGCAAAAGTGCTGGCTGTCAATGTCTTTTGCTGGGGCGCTGTTGTGGCTTGCTCCGCTGCTTCGTCAAGCTTCGCCCCTCTCATGGCTGTTAGATTTTTGCTCGGTTTCTTTGAGAGTTGTGTGCAGCCAGCAATGATGCTACTGTGAGTTGCGCCTCGTTTTAACCTCATCCATTTTCTGTCCTCCTAACAGCTTACAGCACTTCGATGTGGTATACAAGATCAGAGCAATCGCTTTTGAACTCCCTGTGGTATTGCATGACGGGAGTGCAGCTTATGGTAGGTGCAAACCAATAATATGTCACTTTTTTCAACTAAAACGGAAAAGGTCGGTGGCCTTCTCGCTTTCGGCGTCTCGTATTTCACCGACGGACCGATAAGGAACTGGCAACTTCTCTTTCTAGTGCTCGGCCTAGCGACTGTCGTCTGGTCATTCTGCATCGCTATATTTTTGCCTGACAGTCCTATGAAGGCAAAGTGCTACACCGAGGAGGAAAAGAAGCTCATGATCGAACGTGTGCGCGTGAACGAAACGGGCATCCAAAACAAGAAGTACAAGATATATCAAGTTGTCGAAGCTCTGACTGATCCATTCGTGTGGTGCTGCATGATGCTCATCACAGTAGCCAACCTCATCATCGGTGGTCTTGGAGTCTTTTCGAATCTCATCATCAAAGAGTTTGGTTTTACGCTGCTTCAGACCAATCTCCTGAACATTGCACAAGGTGCAATCACTATTATTGTCATGATTGGATCAGCCCAGGCTTCTCAAAAGTCCGGACAGACATGCCTGATGATGCTTGTAAGTCTTGGAATGATATAAACACAATATACATACTGACCAGCGCATAGTTGTGGACGCTGCCCGCTATTGCTGGCACCGTTGTGATCCTTGTGGTTATCCCTAATGCCGGTAATGCTGGGGGTATGCTCATCGCTTTCTATTGTACCCAGTTCTTTCTTGCTCAGGGCAATATGATTATCTCGCTTGTCACGCGGAACATTGCTGGCCAAACCAAGAAGGGAATCACGATGACAATGGTCTTTGTGGGATGGGCTGTCGGTAATATGGTTGCGCCGCAGATCTTCCAGCAGAGAGACGCCCCCAGGTACCTCACTGGATTTGTCGTGCACTGCGCTATTTACGGGACGTACATGCTATTGGTTGTCTTGACCCGAGTGATACTTATGGCGAGGAACCGCTGCAAGGATGCTCTTGTCGCTGAGATCTCACATGATCTGGCCTTTGCGGATCTGACTGATCAAGAGAACCCGTATTTCCGCTACGTGTATTAGGTTACGAAGTACAGATGTATGCATATATTTCTACTATTTGACTAAAGAGCTTCTAATAGCTTCATATTCCAAGTTGCCATTCTCTTGACTATATCGACCCACCAGTACGTAGTTGTAAACCAAATCCATGCTTGAAATAGCGTTTGAACTCACGTAGCAGTCCCAAGTTGGTGGTTCAAGCAGGTGAGCTCCCTCCTCAACTATATCTTCAAACCTGATTGCCTCATAAGTAGCGATTTCCTTTTATTTCACTCAGTCTCCTGTCCAAGCTCCTTCTGAGACCTAGATAGCTTCAAGAATTTCCGTCATGTTTATTTGTCCGGGGTACCTGATGGATTATAGGCGCCTATGTGAAGCACATAGTAGATATTATTTATTGTGTATTGGATGCCATGTTACTGGGACCGCTGTATCTTCTCTACAGAGTATTGAGGCAGTAGCAGCCAGGAACCCCTGTGAGTCAAATTAGTGGGCACTAACCCAGCCACTCGATTAGATAATCAGGAAGGTACATCAAGAAGCTCAAGCTGGTGGACACTACGATACTATCTGTTGAAGTCAATCAGACCAATTCACAATATGAAGATAATATATCAATTTCATCTCAATCAATAAGTACTGGTTTTCTCTAGGAAACTTCACACCCTCGTATTCATCCGCCTTAGATGCGGAGAATGTGATCTGTGCCCGCTGTGGGAGTTGATCAAGATATTCACAAGATTAATCCCGCTCATTAGTACGCCCTTTTGAAAGTATAAACGCTTTATATTACATATTTATATGTACAGCCGTTGTACCCATAGAGGATATGGAGGCGCCATCTGTCAGAGCTATACACAGCGCCTGTCAGTACTAAACATACTACTGGCTTTCCCTATGATGTACTGCTTTGTCCTTTTCGCTAACCAAATATCTGTATTAGATACCAAACATCTATTGAAGACGCCAATTGATTTCTAGATAAATACTTTGTTCCTGGACTCAAATGTAACGTTTAAGGTGCTCTATTTAAAGCACTCTAACACTCGAACTTTGGTAAGTAGTTGGAGGCGTGTGTATGGAGCAAAAGAGGGTTATGAGCTGTATAACACGGCGAGTGGGGTAATTGAAAGGCACAGCAGAGAAGCCATAGCTGTGTAGTGTTAGAAAAGCTGTGAGTCCGAATTGTATCAACCTATTCGAAGTCATCTCTATCTAGCTGAAAGCTACTCGGTCAATTGCAATACATCTCTTGCACTAGACCGCAAGAGGCCTCATTGAACAAAAAAGTTTCTTCCTTGGTCGGAACATGGAACCAATTGCCTAGGGAAGATTCTGTTTGATCTCGGCCAAAGCAGCAGTACTGCTAGCTGGTATGGGAAGACTTTGATAGCCGCCCAAATGGGGACAAAAACATCAATAAAGCTGAGAGGAAACTATTAAGAGCTCCGGGTTACATGAGCATGAATAAATTGGACTTTAGTTTGTGCTGTCTAATAGATCGCTCTGTACGGAGTATATGATTATGCCTTGCTTAGCGCGTGCTTTAGCTCAACACTCTGTATGATATTCATGAGCGTCGAGCGTGGAAACAGACTGCTAGTTGAAATCAGAAACTAGGCCCAGGCAAGTCACCTCTGCTCCAGGTCAAATTATTGACGTGTCCACCAACAAACATTGGCAAAGTATCCGCAGTTTGGTACCAGGTAGGTTTTGCCATACCATCCCAGATCTCCCGACCATTGAAGATCAAGCCTTGAAAGTCAACATAGTCCACACTCCGCGTCTCGCTATATCCCGTTATAATTGACATAACCTCTCCCTTCCCATTATAAGAGACATCCTTAATCTTGACATTCTGAATGCCCCGCCCTGGCGCTGTGTTGTACTTCGGGTTGAAGAATACTTTGAAGTTGAATAACATACCGATACGAAAGTCCTCAATACGAACATTGTCAATTGTGATATCTTTGATGAGGTTCTCATCTCCACAGTTAATAGCTATGCACCCCATATAATCAACTTGGGGCTCGCGGTGATCCAATATGTCGATATTGGATATAGTAACCCCTTCCATGGTCTCGGGATCAACTGAATTACCATGAATTCCTATATGGATTGGATGGGCAACATCTGCCCAGAGGGTTGAATCTCGAACTGTGATGTTCTTCGAATCACCAATGTAACCCCAGCGATGCTGATACAATGCAATACAGTCGTCCGAGTTCCGCATAAAGAGCTTCTCAAGGACAATATTGGTGCTGCAAAAGACATCTATGCCATCACCCCATTGAACACCGCTAATAGATCGAAACTTGCTGACGATGACATTGTCGGCCATACCAAGCGTAAGAGAGTAGTGTTTTGGGTTGAGAATGGTCAATCCCTCAATTCGAATGTTCTTGGAAGATTCGACCGTTATTGAGCCGCTTTGATAGATAACCCCTCGGCCGAGAATCGCAGCATCGGAGGAATTTTGGAAAAGAAAATCGCCCTTAACTACAGCGCCAGGTGCAAGGTAGACTGTCTCCCCAGATAGAACCCTGACTGTCTCGTTGAGTTCATGGTATCCAGCTTCGTAACGATGAATATGCTCGTGGTTGCTCGTAGGTAGCTTTATACCATCCATAGCGCCGAGGAAGAGATGAAGGGCATTGAAAACGTCCCCATTGACTTCTACAACTATATCTTTTGGTTCAAAAAGAGTAAGGTCGATCCGTCGCCCACGGATCTTCGCATTGATTCCATAGGATAGTGGGCGTATTTTGACAGTGTCAATGGATGAGAAGATGTTGGAATTTGGAAATATGGACAGTGTCACAATTTCATTAAAATCGAAGAGGCCGACTGAAGTGTGATGAACTTGCGCCCGCCCCGTCGTGGCGTTGATTTCATAAATGGGGGTGTCAAATAATTCCACTTGGTGCCACGTGACATCCGTTGTAGGCCGGATTTTGATTTGAAAAGTCGTTGATCGCGCGACATTGCCGGGAATTTCAAAAACTTCGAGGGTATTTGAGGCTGACTTCCTGATCGTATGTGCTGTAGTGATTCCAGACGCAAAGTCACTGCTGCAAAACCCTGAGAGGGCAAAAGCCCACTGGGTAGTCTTGGAGAATTTCATGCTGGTGGAAATGTAATTCGTTAAATCAGCATGCTACTGGAAAATGCGAAATTCTTTTCCTAGAGCTATTTCATTTCAGCTTTTGTTTTACTCAGCTTGTTTTATCTGCTCTGCTGAGGCCCGAAATTTGTTCCGCTGTTGACGAAGCTAACCACATTTCTCTTTACAGCTACACCACGTTTTCGCCATCGGACACCTAGGATAAGGTCCGGTCCGCACCCCGTGGGGCCAAGGGCTTAATAGTTAACGAGGTTGGATGTGGAGTCACGCCTAGGGTGTGTGGTTCACGACGGTGTGGCTGACCAAGCGTAGACCTTTGCATGGCGCTGCCTCTACCGCATTGGATTTCTTCTCCTACGGCACTCTAATTTAGGTGGTCTCAGATATTTGAACCTCTTTGTTTTTGTCTAGTGAATTTTACTTCTTAATAATGTTGCCTGTCTCCTTTGAAGTATGTTTCTAACACTCATACTGGTGCGAGAGCCTTGATTGAACGGCAAACCTGCCATAAAATCTTGTATGTCCTTGCTTCTGAATAATTAAGGAATAGTGCCATGCACCGAAAATTGTCAGGGCAAAAAACGCGATTTACTGTGATTATCTTTCAGCTTCATGGACAATATTCTTTTAAGGTCAACAACTTCAAGTTGTGAAACAAAGTATGCACTAAAGGACCTTTTATTATAGCTAAGCCTTTTTCCTGCTGCTTTTATCCAGCTGTCTCTAGCGCAAATCGTGTGACAAATCCACGCGGAACATACGTAAGGGTGAACGATTGAAAGCTACTGGGTTTAGGCTTTTCATCATGATATCATGTAATATAGTAACCCCCTCTATGACACCGAGATACGCTGTGACAGACTTTACTCTAATCAATCGGTCTTGACCTTTGCCCAGAATTTGAAATACGCTTACTCTATGCATCGGATTGTGCTACAGTCAGATTCGAGAGCCATGAAACAGGGCGCTGCACGCTAGCCCTAGAAACTGCCGTATCACCGAGGCGATATGGCCAAATATGAATAGGAGCCTATGATCTCCAATAACCGTGCAACCAGTGTGGAAGCACTTGGATAATCATGAAAGAGGTTATAATGCCAAGGTATAGTGTGGAATACACTAGATGACAATATCCAACTGACGGCTAACTAATATATGATTACGTTACGGATTGTAATTCTGTTATTATTCGAACTTTAGCAGCTCCCCTCTCCGTACTACACAAACAAGAGCCTAATGTTAACACTGTGTAATGCTCATCCAAGATAAAATACCAATGTAAGCTTAGCATACCGAGGTCTCAGAACCTTAAGGCTCTTGATGCTCGGCCCATCTAATACGTCAGAACATCATGGAACTTTTGATGGCACTAGCGTAGAAGATGGGATCCTCCGAAATTTGTAAATGTAGTGTATTGTTGGGCCCGGAAAGTTTCCTGGTCATCCCCTGACGTGGCTGCCCATATCTACGCGAATCGGAATTATGTTATGGTATCCCGGTTGCGTTAGTTGTTAAAAGTATAGCCTCGGTTCTCCAGCTTTGGGGGCAGGGCATACTATTGGAATTAGATTGACCGCTTGCCGGCATCTATTCGTTCTAGTGATTACTCCGTACATGCCGTTGAGTTGAAGTTGCACTGTACCCACTCCATAAGCAATCTCGGTGACAGCCGATTAGGAAGGAGGAGTGCGGGACTAGACTCGTGTAATGGACCAATGTCATTTAGTGTCCATAATCATAACGAACCCGACGCACGGACATTCATTGGGGCGGGGCGTTTTATCTCTTCATGGCAGGCGAGCTAACCACCCGCGTTGTTAGCAGAGCCAAGCTGCCGGCATTTTTTTTGGTCCACTTCCAGTCCGCTTTGGTCTGTTCAGTGTTGCTACGTCGATCAAGTTGACTCTAGAGTTACACCCACCAGAAGGCAACTCTCACAACTGCCTAAACCAGAATTATGACCCTCGGGCCTGTTGTCTAATACAATAGATAAACACCACCTTGTACGTCCACAGGGCATGCACTTTCAGGTATAAAAGGATGAAATCCTGCGCATTCTGTGTAAAAGGTAGTTTATACTATCAACCATTTTATTAAACAAGGATTATCACATCCCAATTTCTATATCTATCGCTTTTCTTATTGCCAAGATGAAGTATACGCTTATCCTCTCCTCTCTCTTCTTGTAAGTTGAAGCATCTCAAATTCGGTATTTCTACAAAGCTGATGCCTATCAAAGTTTTTTGGCTCATGGTTTGTTACCCCACATAGTGAAAGGAGTTATGTATATTTGCTAACACTGAGTTTTTAGCTGCTCCTCAAGCCAATAGTTGCCCAGCAGACCCAATTAGCGGTTTAGGAAATGGCTGTGTAGCTTTCGACTCCCCATGCCCTGCCGGTAGTTGCCGGGCTTTCCGAGTCTGCCCCGGAGGCCAGAAATGCTGCCAATTATACTCCGGCAGCGGAGTCTGTGTTAATTAAGTGTATTTATCACCAGAAGCTAGTAAGAGCCAAAAAAAAGCCTTCAAATAAGTATAGCTTTAAATATAAGAGGAGGAACAGTAAATATCAACAATACTTGGTCCTGATGGAAGTATTGTCCTAAAAGGAAGACTCCAATAGATTACTTAATGATATGTTAGTTCTATTTTGGGGTAAGCTTCAGGACAAAGCTATTTGCAATTTTGTTACGTTCCGGCCCGTTGATCACTATAACTAGTTTATCTACCAAGGTTAATCGCCGGAATTGGGTTAACCGCCCCATCTTTTGCCTCGTCGCGCCTTCCAAATTGCAAGTTTGTAACAGCTATTGGTTTACTACAATTGATAACTTGTCTTAATTTATATTATATGTATTTCTGTCCCTACTTGCGTATATCTTTAAAAAATACAAACTGGATTTATATTGCTGGCGAGGTATACTACTAGCCAATATAACAAATAAAGATGCTAAGTTGGTGATGTAGGAGGCCTGAATGATAACCTCCCAAGTGCCCAAGTAAAAGTGCTCTCCTCTTCAGATATCTCGCCATGCTAGCAGACAGGCTTCATTGCACGAAGGAGACTTTAGCTCAGGTGGACTATATATAGGCTAATTTAGCTAGTTAAGCTCCGTCAACGACGCATTATCGCCCAGCGCGCTGTAGATATACCTTCGCTTACACATAACAAGGCATTGAATAGTAAAAACAATCTCATCTAAAGATCCTTTTTGTAAGTATATACATTGGAAAGGTTAAGGGTTAATAATATCTGTCCTTAATTGTTGAAGATTAAATTCAACGATGTGCTTGAGGTATTTATGCAGGCTGCGGAGATAAAGTTGGGATATGTCAATATATACAAATTACAAGAAGACTGGAATGCTGTCCTGCCCTTGGTATCATCCACTTCAACTGTACGGAGTACGGAGTTATGATTTATTCTCCACTATACAAATCCAACCCTCAACTTGATCTTATTTTTTTAAACTTTTCACTCAACCTTTGATTTCAAATAATTCTCGCACATTTTACCTACTTCAACGACTTTATTGAAAATACCTTACGGTAGTCACGCTTGACTAAAAAAGCCCCGCCTCCATCCCCTCTCTAATAGTACTGTCTTAGCGAAAACAGTTATTCTCTAAACGTGTACACTGTCTTCTATCAAAATTATTCCTTTGATAATAAAATAAAGCTTGTGACAAATTAGGTTTCTATTTCATTATAAGCGCTTTTGGTCTATGTTGGCAGATCGGTCAGGTTGAATGAGGGCCATCCAGTTACTAGCGGGCTATATAAAATGAGAGTACATGTATCCAACCTTGTTGTATAGTTGCTATGTGTATTAACAACTGTCTGCCTTACTATCTGCCTTAGTATCTGAATATATCTAGAGAACTGTATAAATATTTAGATGTTTATTTACATTTGCTTTCTGAAAGGCAAGAAAAAGTTTTTGGATTGGGCAACTGTTCAATTGTGCTCACTTCTTCAAGACAAATTTTCTTTGATTGAATGGTGGTCCAGAATTACTCTGTGGCTGCTGAGTCTGGAGGCTTGTTCTTGTAACTATATGCCTTGGGTTGTAACAGTAGTAACCAACACTTATATGCTTCATTACAAAATGCAGGTTAAATACCTGCCTCTCTCTGCTAGAAAGGCGGGCTTACGACCATCAACCTGCTAAATAAATGCATATATAGTTATAATAATTGGAGACCAGCGACTGGAGACTGGAATATCGCTTATGAGTTGACGGTGGGCCGAGTCGAGAGTTATAACTCTAAGCAGTAAGCGGCTGATTAAGTCCCACTATTATCGCAAGTAAGACAGGGTGTGGACATACCACGGGCATATCCCGACATTTAAGACTTAGTAAAGACAGGGCTATTAATACTGAGCAATGTGTGTACTTTTAGACAAGTTTAAACCTTGACTAACCGTCCTGTAACAGTACAAATATGTTAATGATCGACATATCGAATTATGTAGGTTTGTATAAGCTAGATGGCGGTCTCGTGGGATGTAATCACTCTAGGCTCCACATAATTGTACTTGATGGCAGTTTCCTTGCTTGAGAGCAGACAATGTCTCAAAGCTACCAATAAATAATTGACTCCATAGATTACCCTTGTATATCTAAAGAAAGAGGGAAACAAGTGGTTTAAACAAAGATATTAGTTTCAATTCTCTAATATAGAAACAAAAGTTCCCTTAAGCGAGGATGTTTATTGTCTTACATTGTCTGACATACTTGTGTAGGAAGCTGACAGCAATTTACAAAATATATACATTAGGAAGGTATAAAAGATGGGCAGTGGTGTGCGCAAGGTAGTTGACTCAAAGGGCGGCATACTCTCGAAATCTGAATCGTATCTATTGTGCTTAATTTTTCGGCACTTGTCACAGGTAAGCACTAATTCATATCCCAATTGCCGGTTGGGTTGGGTTAAGAGATAACTGTAAAATGTATATAAAGGCATGAATATCTTTCCATAACTCAACTAACAAAATTACCTCTCAACTCATTACTTCACTCCATACAATTATATCAGCTATTCTCTCACTACACCTCAAACCACTAAGAAAAAATGGTATCACTAACGTCAACTCTCATCTTCGCCGTTGCCTATGCAAGCAAGGTCCTTGCTTCTGAGTCATTCCAGCTTGCTGTTCCTGTTCCTTGCACCGGTGACGCACTTATTCTCGCCTCTCAACACGCCAATTCAACTGAGGATGGCTCTCTAGAGAAGAGGCAAGGGTGCGGCTTTCAAGGCACATTCTACGACTCGCCGAATTGCTCTGGCGGTTTCTTCAGCAAGTGCACTGGTGGCAGTGTTGGATGCGTGCTCACCAATTCGATCTTGGCATTCGGCTACCAGAGTGTCTTTGTATCGGATACTAGCTGTGACCTTAGGATCTGGAATGGAGGTTGCAACGACGGTTTCTCCTTTGGAATTCCCAAGGGCTCACAGCCTAATATCTGCTGGGGTGGCTTTGGCACTGCTCATGGCTACTCAGTCCAATGTTAAGAGCAATTACGTAAAAGGACAGCTAAATACAAACTTTGGGAAGTTTTGTTATCGGCTATCTCGTTAGCTTTTAAAGAATGAAGCGATTAAAGAGGGGAGGTATATATCTGCACATAGGAAGATATGTAAACTTTAGCCAATATATAAAACCTTGATTTGTCCATAAATATACCAGAAACAGTTTATCAACTATCGAATTGTGCTTTATCTCACTGACTATGCCAGGGTATTATCATGGTATACATATATAAACAATTAAATACTGAATAGGAGTTAATAAAACCTAAATGAGTTATTGTTTGTAGAATAGCTTATATTTGTCCGGAGCTAATAACTTGTACTCCAGGTTGTAATTAGAATCTTCGAGGCATACATTATTTAATCGATTTATGTAAATGGAGTCATATGATTGGTGTATTTAAGCATCAGGTTGGAAAGCAGGGGGAAGATTGAAACACCAGCGTGTCCTTAATGCTAGATTTATATATCCTCAAAGGACCAAGAGATTTTGAATGGAAGATAGCTTTTACGCTTAGAAAATAGAATTATTTAATCCACTATTGCTAGGCTACCTCTTTACTACCCGACGATTCGCAGCCTACTACTGTTACGGAGTAGACAAGGGCGGGAATAATGTTGAACTAGGAGTGGATATGCATATTACAAGCCTATCTCATATTTGGGGCTTTGTATGCTCCGTAAAGGAGGTTAGTTTAGGTCGAGACTGGCACTACTACTAGTAATTTCAGGTAGGTTAATAGCGCCCACTCAGGTCTAGAACAGTCAGTATAATAACTGTGGTCCAGATATAACGCAACTGCAAGTGAGAGAGTAATCAGCTTGAAATATTACTGTTTCCATCAGAAATTACTGAGAAGCGAATGTACGGAACTCTCATTGTTTGTTTATTGTGCTTTATATTTATTGAAGCTTCGAATGTATGAAAGCAGTATAGCTCTTCGATACTACAGGCTAGGTGCATCGGCATCTCATAATAAGTTTATTACTTGAGAAACACAAATTTTGATTATTATTTATATTAATATAGCTTAGTTAGATTTACTTACAATTGGTTTTACTATCAAGATAGACATGGCTTGTTAGCCACAAATATCTGAATTTGCACATCCAAGATAGACTTGTGCAATAACATAATTGCTAGGCAGCAAGACTTAGCAGTTACATTACCCTTAGTAGCTAGACCTTCGTAGCTAGAGATGGTAGTAAGCATTGTAATAGCCTTTACGGGTAAGAGAGTTGGCGCTTTGGCCTAGACTGAGATAAACTTGATAATACCTTGCTATATATATCTTTTCATGAACACGTAATACACTGCGCTACTGATGATGGGTAATGTGCTATTGGCCTTTTGTTTACGAAATCTCAAGAAACGTTGACACCTGGCGCTTGGTCACAGCGTTGTGTCCCAAACCCCGCCTCAAGGAGCTGTATATTTACGTCGAAAGTCGGGGATATTTTTAGGTTGTACTGATTAAGAGCTTCTACTCGTGGCTATATGTAATGTCTCTGCAGGGTTAGGTTAAGATTATAACCTTTTTTTAAAAGCAATATTCTTTCCAGCATAAATAAAGGATATATAGAGCTATTTGGATTCTTAGTGATAGAGTCTGATTTATAAGAATACAAGAAATACTGGTAGAAATTCCCATATAGTTGCTATAAATGAAATTCAAGAGTACTACTATATGAATATTGCAATGCTAGAAATTTGCCACATGCAATAAAGTTAATGCAAGTACTCTTGGAGATCCCTCTAAAATGGGTTGCTTTTTCTCAAGCAATCTGCTGCTGCGGGGCCTTGCTGCTGTATATATATAATGGAGTGAAGTATAGCACAGTCTGAACAATTATACAAGAAATAAAAGTTGCATTGGAAATAAAAAAAACAGCGTACTTATCTAGTGTCACTGATAATCAGGAGACCCACTGTCTCCGTCCCACCAGCTCCGTCCCACCGAAAAGCTTTGTTTACTAGATTTATTTGTGTCACCGAAATGCATTGTTTAGGTAGCATCAATATTACACATGTTTTGAGTGGTGCCTGGCTCCATGTACCAGTTCTTGGCAGCTATATGTGCCTAGGAAGTTTGAACATGACTTTTACTTGAGGTGTCATGTCCAAGAGATTAAATCCTATCTCTTTTTACTTATAGAGATAGGCGTTGACTAACTTGTACAACTTCCTATAGAAGTTATACCTGTATATTGTACTTTAGAAAATACGAGAGTTATAAAGAAGTAGATGTTGTATGGCATTATGAGAATGATAAGGCGCATACCTAATAATACAACTTATATATACGCACTATGTTACCAAGTACAAGCTGCAGGGACCCTTTACATTGTACTAACTGCCTATAGTTCGGAATATCGAGTTCAGGTTGAAGTGCCATAAAAGAAACACACTCAAATTTCGTTTAAACCCTAGCACTAACGATTTATGTCTTGGGCATAAAGTGTCTTAAGAGCACACAGTTGATGGTTGACCAGGTCGTACAAGGCCATGAATGCATGGCTTAATGGATTAGTATATTATAAAAATAAAGTTACAACAACTTACATTATTAAATGCAGTACAAGGAAACTGGCTGTCGCATGGAAAACCGGTTCCCGAAATAAAGCAAGTACCTGCACCAGACCCTCCTACTGCAGGAGGAGAGCATATACCACGGCTTTGGCCGTACACAGCCATAACAAACACTCCAAGAGCAATAAAAGACTTCATGATGAAAATAATAAAAACCCTGTTATAATAGTTTAAGTATAGAGTAGTTTGGTTTTGGGGATATAGTAAACCTGGTGAGGTGTTGCCTAGTTTATATACTGTTTAGCCTAGAGAAAAGTACTTACCTGTATTTTTGTAGTGGATGGATTGCTAGCGGGCGTCATTCTGAAAACGGGCGTATATGTGCAAGCGGGCGTGTATGTCCAAGCGGGCGTATTTATCTTGGAGATGAATACCACTGCGTGTTATGCAGACACTTCTTAGAGAAATTCTGTTTGCTAATTTGACATATAACTCAACTAATTTCAGTCGTCAATACATCATTCAATTGTAATTACCTTCAAATAACTCTTTATAATAAAGTTGCCTTATCTGTCCACATGGACCTTTCTGGGCTTGTGCTATAGGAACATTCATCTCTATAATCCACTTTTTGCATAGTTAGAGTTATAGGGAATAATAGTAAGTCAAATGATGCGCTATAAATAGAATTATGGAGAAGAATCCCAATTCTTCCCCAAAGTTTAAATCACACCACTAATTATCTCATAAGTATGCATCAGCCTTCTCTTTGCCTGAGGAGAAGTTCGGGTTTAATTTTGCTGTAGGTCATTTAAAGTGTTACCCACTATTAATACTGTGTCTACTTTAGGAAATATGCAATGTGTCAGAAACCAGCGTTACCCCTCACTACTAGCTAGGTTGTGCTACGCCAAGGAATTATGCAAATTAGATTGTATTACACTATTGAAGAGGACATAGAGGTGGTAATGCTGTAGTATTGAGGAATGTGACATGTTGTAAACAGACACGTTATAACTGACAGCGAAGCTAATACGCCGACCTCCCAAGGTGGTTTGATGTTTTGGTCAGCTGCAACAGTTCCTATAAGGTAAGATGCGCCAAATAAGCACCCTATAGTAACTTTACAAGGGCGCTAAGGTGGGTAAGCTTATTTACTTTAAAGTTTAATTAGAGGTAGTGGTCTACGAAGCAGTATACGTGATATTCCTCTTGAAGACTCATTAAAAGACATATATGCTTGCCTAAATGAATTACCAAGTACATCGGCTGCTTCTTGGTGCACAGTGGGCCGGACAGCCAATAGCAATAAGGGGGTATTGCACATGAGTGGACTCTAGCATCTTCTTAGATGGAGAGAAAAGAATAAAATAAAAACGCAGATGATAGATATTACCATTTTGTTAAGGTCCCTGAGAAGTGTCATTTTTTATACGGCTTGATAGCCTCGTGTACTATGAAACCTAGGCTCATGGCGTAATTACAACAAATCTTCCAACTCCAGTATAGTGAGCTGCCATGTTAAAGGCTGGCTTCCAGTCGTCCAATGAGAAATTCTTGGGAACAACAAAGTGATCTCCTCTTGGGAACATTCCCATTTCTAGCATTTTGATAAACTGTGCCACATCTTCCCTTTCGTACATAAATTTGCCCTTGATTGTAATATCATTTGCGATGATTTGGAAGCTTGGGAGTGGTCCATCGTGGAAGCCGCCCATAAGACTAACACGCCCCCTACGCCGAAGAGCCTTGATTGCGCTGTTTAGATGCATCGATTTGCTTGCTGCAGCTGGCGAGAAGTCCAGCACGGCATCGATAGCTCCAAACTTCAATAATGCTGCTGTATCATTGTTTTCATTTCCTGTGATTGTAACTGTCTCGATGCTGGCTCCAGGATTCCCACTCAGAATGTGATTTCTCAGCCTGTCTAGCTCCCCTTCATTTCTGCCCATAGCAATGACTCTGGCGCCCATGGCGGTGGCAACTTGTACGCCGGCACCTCCAAACCCGCCAGTTGCTGGGCAGATGGCAATAGTCTCCCCGGGCTCAAGCTTAATGTCTCTTATGCCCCCAAAAGATACCAATAGATAGCCAAGGTAAGTTAGATCTTGAACTGTATATCCAAGTTCATGACAGAGTCTTGATTCGTCAAGTGGAACACAGCTTTCCAATGGGAATTTGGCGAATTCCGCAAACACTCCATCACGCCAGACGACATTCATTAGCTTCTGGGCATGTTCGTTGAACCCGTCCGAAATGCCAGAAAGAATCATTGCGTCCACGTCATCGCGCCCACGGATTACGCAGTCTAAAAATACAAGTGTGCCGACTTCGAGAGCTACCGCATCATATCCTAATGCGACCACTCGCCCGACGGCAGAGAAACCACCCACGAGCGGCTTTGGGAGGGGGTAGTCGCGACTTCCATCATAAATATCACGCTGATATGAGAGTACACCGGCACTCAGGATACGGACCAACGCGCTACCAGCCTCCACTATTGGTGTAGCGACTTTTTCTATGTTGATTCCGCTCAAATCCTTCTCCACTGATCTGAGAACAAGAGCTTGATGAAATGGTGGAAATTTAGAATCCATGATGCCGAAGGAACAACAGTAAAGAGTTGCGGGATGCAGAGTAGTTTATGGATGCATAGGGACAAGGGTAGGAGAGGCCATTTATATTAAAGACAATGTCCGCTTAGATTCCGACGCCGCTAGCCTCTCCGCGTTCTCGGCCGAGTCTGTATTTCCCGTGGAATATTCATAGGCTATGACCCTAATATTCCCAATTTCCGGCCTCAGGACGTTCCGACACCGAATCTCCGAAATGTAATATTTCGCCGAGAGTTCATTAGGTAACCTGGACGAGACGATGTCGAGCAGCCTGTAGGCACGTAGACATCATGACCTAAAGATGTGGCAAAGCATAATAGCCCCATTAATTGCAACAGATTATTAGTCTGCCAAATTCATATTTTAGCTTTACTATCAAAGGCACCCCGGATACAAACGCAGGATAGGTCGGGAAATTAGTTAGTCACTCTGCTTCATGTGACACTATGGTCCCACCTGCGCCTAAACCTGACCAAAGGAGTTCATCGAGGCCAATATCCGCCATGTCGTAAGGTTCATCCCAATCCTCGTCGAGAGCTACACCCAGATCTTGACAACCAAACTGTTGACACTCAGGAGCTCCTTCGTCATATTGTTCTCCGACCGCCAGGCCCAAACGAGACTGCATTAAAGTGTATGATTTCTCTAGGCTCTCTTGGGCTGCTTGAACCATTCTCAATTGCCGGGCGCTACCAGATTCTGTACATTCAGTATGACAAAGAACGATGTTTAATTTCATGTGCAAGCGTAAATTTGTCTCGCCGAGCGCTATACGTTCAGCCGCCTGCCTCACAGCTTCGCGAAGCACACCTACGAGCATTTTCCTGTAGGTAGACGGCCACCCCATCGGCCCAAGTTCCTCGAGCTCAATAATAAGGTCTGAACATATGGCTAATGAGGCATGGATAATGCGACTTTTAAAGATACCACTTCCAAGGAGTACGAGATGAGAAAATTCTGTATTCTGTGGCGGTGACAGTAGAGCTGTTGCTGAGTCAAGACAAACCTTTCTTGAAAAATGGAATGTCGGGTTGCTAACTCTAGATGCAGTGGCCAGTGGGCGATGAAGCGTAAGCAGGAAGCGGCGAAGAAGTAAATCAACCATATTGTGTTTGAAGACTTCTACTGCATCTCCATTAACACTTCGAAGCTTAGCGCTGCATTCACGGCAGGCTTTGCTGAGAATTGAAGTAATAGACTGAACTTCGTCTTGAGAGAAATTGGAGTAAGCCCCGTTTGTGCGACGGATTATTTCCGCTCGTGGCCGCAGATATTTGAGCAAGAGAAGTTGCAAGGACATGTCTGTCGCAGTGTTGTCTGCCTGGCACGCGAGAGCGTTAGTACTCTCGCTGATGTCCGTGTCATTGACATTTCCGGGGCTATCCGTATCGAAATCATCGTACGAAATTGCTAGGGGGACTCCCGAGTCAAGTGATGCTTGAAGGTTTATTTCTAGGATTGTGGCCCATAATCGTCTGCGTACTTCTGCTTGTCTGTCAAAATATCAAAGTCAGCTGGAAACTCTAAAGATGAACAAATGCTAGGACCCCTTAGCCGATATCATGTATCCTGCATCTTGAGCAATGATAATAAACTTTTACGGGCATGGATACTGTAAAATCTCTGAAGGATTACGTACAAGACAGTCATCGTCGCGAAGTGTTTTGGATCGCGATGTAGACCCATTTGCATGGCGGTTCGAACAAGTGTGCCCGCAGCTATCCATACGAGGTCTCCACCAATGGACAAAACCTGTCGGGCTATTATCAATAGGCATTGTACTTGAAGTCCACTGAGACTTATTCGGTCTTTGTAGATTGGACCAGATACCCAGACTTGTGCTTCACGAACCCACCGACATGAGCCCCATCTGACGTTGTCAGCGTCCGAAGTGCCCCGGTAGAGGCTGGACCCAATTGCTATTATAAGCTTTATTTTAAATTGTAGTGCCGTAGATGCCTGTTCTGGATTCTTCCAGAACTGTTCATATTCTACCCAGAACGAAGGGACATGAAGTATTCGAAATACTGGCTCAAAGCGGGTTATGTAAAGTTCCGCCATTTGGTCGGCCCAGACTTTGCAGCTTGGGAGCAGACTCGAAACCGACTGCGAAATTACCTTTCCAGGGTCATTTTCCTTTAATCTTCGAGCAAGGAGCTTACACCTGTGAAGGAGCCTTTCGAGTTGTAACCTCTGGTGTTTTGTTACTTCTACCTCTGTTGATTGGTTTGTATCTCCGTTTAATACTGCTAGTTTTTTGAACTAATAAGGTTAGTAGATGATGGAAGAAGTCCTAGGTTGGTTTCCCACCTCATCACCCCCATGTGTCCAATGGCTTAGGCCGTAGAGTCTTGATTTGTTCAGCGCCAGTACTCGGTTTTGTGACCACATCATCCTCTGAGAATCATCCAGAGACTGCTCATATTGTAGTGAATCTAGTTTAGGTTCCTGTATCATACTTTTTGGGTTCACGTTATAAACATGTGACGAGGCCAAATCTTCCTCTGTGGCTCTAATACGGCGCCCAGGGTTAGTTAATTCGCACTCTGTGTGTCTTGCAGAACTATGAATAGACGATATCCATGAGTTGTGTCGATTAGGAGATGATTGCTCCGCCATCGCGTTGGAAGAGAGGGGGCCTGGCTGACGGGAGTCAACATCAGTTGGCTGCCGTGGCACAGCGTCGATAGCAACGGCTTGACTCGGCATTGGTCCAATATTGTAGACACACGCGCATTTTGAAATTCCACACTGCCCGCAGGGCTGCTCAAGGTCGCATTTGACTTTCCGCCCTGCAGCGCGGTAAGAGTTAACCATAGCTGTCAATCTGAATGTGGGTGATAGTATTTACGACGGCACTCCTGGCAGGACCGAGCTGGCCGGCGACGTTTGCGCGGAGGTTGTGAGGGAGCTTTGACCCCGGATGGTGTCATCGAGCTTCTTCTGGGGGTAGTAGAATAATATTAGAAGAGTGATCTATGAGAGAGTATACGAATAAAGAAGCTGGTCATTGGTTTCTGTTTACGTCCTAGGGGGCAAAGGAGATTCGCGGAAGAATCAGCAATAATATCCCGTACAATACCCGTTATGTCCGCTTCAGCCACTTAAATCTCGACGATGGCGAACCCCGAGTACTTTTGTGGGGAAATGTGATGGCGCTAAGAATTCCCCATCTCAGTGCTACAAGTAAATTAACATAAAAGAAGCACAGCTGCATAAGCTGTGTTCTCTTTCTTGCTTCAAGCTCTGTGTTACAGCTGGCGTCCATCTAATTCTCTTTCTCTTTCTCACCTTCTATTTATATTGCGTATACGATTCGCCCAGCGTCTTATTAAATAAAGCGGCTATGCTATGCTAGTCAACCTCTTTCTTCAATTAACCACAAACATACCTTCGGCTTGCAAAATAATTGTTTTGGTCCGGGAGTCCCAAGCGTTCTTAGAATTCATTTCTTGTGGTAATTACTTGTATAGTTGCTAGATCTATTCATTCTCGTCAAGTACTTCTTGTCGCAAGAACTGCGCCTATATTAAGAGCAAGCCTAAAGGAGCTAGGATAACTCTTGTGGCATGTGTTTTATTTTGATGCAATATATTCATATTTGATTTTTGATATTCTTTCTTCATATTCTCAACACAGTACGGAATACTTCGCTAAGCAAAGTGATTGTTGCTTACACCTCAAGTGCTATCATAAGTTATGCAAAGCATTCATTAAATGTAAGCAGCCGGTATCGGGCCGATAGATTTAGTAATAGCAGCAACATGGATAATGTACAAATTTAGGACTAAATAATTTTGTTCCTTGTTTACATATACGATAATTCTTTTAAAAAGTTAGTTAATGAAGCAATGTTAGGGTGTCATTTCTTTATTTGGACATTCCCTCCTGGAACAAAGTTATTGAGTTAAAGTGAGGCAAAATGGGTCCAATCGGGGCATTAATGGACCGCTTCTATTTTTTATTGTTCCGAAATGCCCTCTTGGCATAGTTGAGTTAGAGTTATATGTAAGATTACGATAGTATAAAAGAAACTCTCAGTTACTGCAAAGTTCATGCTTACCACTTCTTGTCTTGACTAGCATCATTCTCCATTTCTAAGTAAAGAATACATCTCCAATATGCATTCTAATCTCCTCGCTCTGGCCTTTACCGTTGTCGGCGCCTTGGCTGTCGACCCCACTAATATTACTGCAGAGCAGGCCATATCTATTCTTGAGGATATAGTTGATTCCCTCCAAGCTGCTGGAGATTTGCGGGTCAAGCTGCAACAAGCAACTCCAAATTTGAATGAGCAGAATGCTGCCCCGGTTTACCAAGTGCGTTATAAAAATAATCGCATCTATTGAAGTGACTAACATCGAGGGAATAGAGTCTTGCCGATAGCTTCGCCAAGACCCAGAGCCTCTTCCCTAACAATAACGGCGATGTGAACATTGGCACCACTACTGCTGAACAATCTGCGGCGGTTTGCGCTTTGGTTCCTAAGCTCCTAGCTGCTGGTACTCATGCCAGCGACGCACTCGCCAGCCAGCCAGATTTCCAGGACAGCAATGGTTCTGCCCGAACAGCAGCTCTTAGCTTGGGCGGAATATTGGAAAATGTGGGATGGAACCTAAATATGTTTCACTGGGGTTTTATTACCGCTGGTATAGCTGCTACATGCGATCAGGGTACTCAAAATGATTTTTACACTGTTCCTAACCAGCTAATGGATGCTGGCACTGCTATTTTCTATTAAGCACATTTGTTCAATGAAGTATATGTGCCTCATTGCAGCGATAATGTTGGCAAAACCTAACGAGAAAGTATTTTATCAATAACACTAATTTGAATGGCCATGACCCAAAGACCAAACATAGAGTTCGTAGAAAAAATACACAACATCTATCAAGAAGAAACTAACAAGCAAACGAATGTAATGACTTGAATGATAGGCCGTCCATTATTATTTAGAATTTTCATGATTGTGCAAAGTCCTCATACTGTCCTCTTTATCATACAATCAGGGGAGCATATAAAACAGACTACAACTGGGGATATACCAGTATTAAGTATACCGATATAGAGAAGTCTCGTGAAATCCAAATCTCAAGAACATGCCAACCAACCCATTCAAGGCCAAGAGTAAGTGATTCATTACTGTTCACCTTGTGGCGCATTTAGTTCCGGAGCATCTTTTGAATAAGTAAAGATCGAAGCTTTTATACCTCATATGCGTAGTTGAATTCACACAATGGAACCTGAATTACGCGTCGAAGCTACCCCATTCCCAATTATGATCGAAATTCCGCGTAAATGCCCATAACGTATGAACAATGCTTTCAGGTAGCCCTCAACATAACGCTGATATACCCGGAGTGCACAGTGTCGTATTGGATAGTGTGAGATCTGATGGATTGAGTGGACCGATTATGGGATAGCCAAATTTAGTGGGAGCTCGGATGGTATTCCAGATTTAACTACGCACGTGGCTTAATGTGGTGTACATCTGAATATTTGCCCTAGATCAGCCTGTCAGCTTACGAGGGTCTCTCCGTTGTCGACACAATTCGGATAAAACATTTTATCATTGCGTTTTTAAAGAGCACAAGTTGTAACACTGTCAGGAAGAAAGAAATAAAACTGTATTAAATCTTAGCTAAGTACTTCAATTGGGCTCAGGCTGTGTCGAGCACAACCGAGGCCAGCTTGAGAGAGTAGAAATGAGACAACTGCAGAAGAGATTTATCGCATTTAATCACCACGTTGTACGGCAATGAAAGGCCATAAAAAAGGTTCTGATCACGATTGGTCCTATTTATACCTATATTCCCAAAGATAGCTTAGACTAGGATTTCTTGGTCGATCAGCCACCAGAACTAGAATAGCACACTAATCTCCGCACCTCTATCCAATAGAGGGAGACACCAGTAGTGGGTATTACAGGACGTGTGCAACTTGAAATATGTCTAAAGAACGAGCATAGCGCAAATCTTTGCATCCAGAATTTACCTGGTATAACCTTGCTAGTGCATTAATTGTCGTAAAGCAGTTGTTGACTTCGCAAGATTCCTCGCCTACCGTGTATTCGAAACGGCTCTTTAGTTTCACGTTCAAGATTGATAAAACTCATGTAAAATACCTTTTATTACCAAGGATGCTCATCGGATAATGGTCGCAATGATGCATAGATATTGGACTAAACTATGCCCTGTGGTATCACAAAGAAAGCGTGTTGTTCCAGATGCTGCTGACAGTAACACGACTTTCCCAGCCAGCACTTGCTCCACGTACACGATATCCAACTGTCTTACTCTGGCCTTGTCTCAGCCAAAAGCCATTATCATCGAATGTGACAATTGCGCCCGCGTCGTTTGGATCCAGAGCGATCCATGTGAACGCACTGACACCCTTTTCGGCCGTGACGGTAAAGCCATTTTGCTCCTGGTGAATTGTTAATCCCGGATCCCTCAACTCAGCCTTGCTGAGTGGCGTGGCTGTAAAGTAGTTCGAATGAGTGTAGGTTTTTGTGCCCTGCAAATTGGGCGGCGTGCCTGTCGCTGTAATATTAGAGATCAGGACTGCATTAGCGGCTGGTAGGTTGCCGCTTCTTGTGAGTTCAGTGATGTTCAAGCTTGCTAACACAGTAGAGTTGACAGGGCCTACAGTGAACTTTTGCGAATTGATAGATGCATTAGGGGGTCCAACTGGCTTGCCATCGTAGCCGATCCATTCCCAACTTGCCTCCCCCGAAACATCGCTCCATAAGTCGGACACAGCGAATATGTCTAACACACCTGTAGTAACATTAAATACGGGGGCAATAATAACTGGCTGGAAGATATCCTTTGTCGCGTAAAAGTTCACCTTCCAACGGCCATCGTACTCCCTACTCGACCATGTCGGCGCCTGCCAAATATCGTTAAGCTGCCAATATAGCGAACCAAGCTGCCGCTGAGGCATGCCCGAGCCGGCACGATAATATTGAATTTTTGTGTGATAGAAATCGGCCTGGAATATCTGGGTGGTATGGCACCAGGCAGAAAAGTTGGCTATGGAGTCCGTCTTGGCTGGCTGCGGATACCACAGCTTGACGCCGAGAGTCATTTCACCCATCCCTCTTAGAGGGTCAGCAAAGTTATCGGTCCTGAGACTGCCAGGGGGATAGTGGTGATTGCGCAGAACCACCATGGTCGAATTGAAGGATAGTTGGTCCTCCGGAATAGCCTCACGCCACGTCTCGAGGCTAGGCATGGAGTGGAATCCAAACTCATTAGCGAAGCGGCCAACAATGTACTGGTTGATGTCAAAAGCCTGTGCTGCATTGTAATTGTAAAAGTCGCTGTCACCGTAAAGATATCCGCGCGTGGTGTTGTAGAGGCGATCGACAAACGGAATAGGCAGACTGAAGTTGAGTTCCAAATAGCCATTGTTGGTACTGCATGGCATATAACTGATGCTATGAGAGTTACCATAGACTGTAGGCAGCAATGTGTTCAGGAATAGCTCTAGATACTCGCTCAAGTAACGTTCATACTGATTTGGGAATCTTGACCTAATGGCAGGCAATTCATCCTTCTCCATTTCGTTTCCGCCGGCCCAGAGCGCCAAAGATGGATGATGGTTGGCGCGTCGAACTTGATAGACGGCCTCTTGGCGGACGTTCTCGAGGAAGGCTGGTGCTACAGGGTACAAAGAAACACTGAATTCGAACTCACACCAAAGCAAGATACCCATCTCATCAGCGAGATCATACATGAAATCGGGTGCGTAGGCTCCACTTGACCACACACGCAGCATGTTTTGGTGGGCGTCTACAACATCCGAGAGGATTTCTTGAATATGCTGGGGAGTGATGCGCGGCCAAAATGGGTCTGGAGGGACAAAATTGCTGCCTTTGGCATAAAATACGTTTCCGTTGATTTCAAAATGGACTCGACTCCGGGTTAGTACGGCTCTCCATTCCAAGGCGTACTGGAAGGTTACTCACAGTTGCTGCCATTAATGATCCCCCGGGACAGCTCTTGTTCACTAATGGGTTCCATGTTAAGAACGACAGTCCGAAATCCCATCCGCTTGTTGACAGAGGCAATGATTTTGCCCTTGGAAATGACTTCCACGGTGATATTGTAGAGCTTTTGCGCGCCAAGGCCATTGGGCCACCAAAGTTCGTATTTAGAAGCATCGAGTGTTGTAATGCCAGTGAGGACATCACCCCCGTTCTGAATCTCATCAAAACCTCCACTGCTCACGTATTGATGGGAATCAGAGTGCACAATCGTGTATGTCATATGCGCTCCATCTGGGATGCTCCCAACAACATCCACGCTCGCGTTGAAAATCCAGTCGGCAGTCTGGTCTGGTGGCAAATTATTCAGCTGGCCTTTACGATAGAGGTCAAAGTCTGAATTCTTCACGTATACTGAGCCTGGCTCATCGAGCTGGATGAGGTATGCGGGCTGCCAAATGCCAACTGGGACGAAAGCTGGACCCCAGTCCCTGAGCAAATAAAGTCAGTAATGGGATGGCTGCAAGCATGTATCAAGAACCAACGCACCATCCAAAGTCAGACTGCTCCTTGCGGACAAACTGCCGGTTTGGAATTTCATAGACCTCATCAATGCCATCCGGCCATGTCTCCTGGCCAGGCTCTGCTGCGATGGTTGCAGAAATATTGGGGGTAGCGCCGAACTTAACGGTTAGTTGGGGTTGATGAGCTTTGCAGGATGCCAAGACTTCAGAGATATCAAAAACCCACTGTCGAAATTGGTTGTCAGCATTGGCAATATGCTGTCCGCAGAATTCAACAGCGGCGTAAGTATCGAGACCGTTGAAGACAAGGTAACTGGTCAGACTCTGTGAGTTTTGCCCACGCCCAGTCAGATCCTGGACTTGCAGCATATCGGTGGTGACGCGCTCATCATACAATCCTTCAATCTCGCTCGCGTAAGTCCAATTACTTATGCCAATCCATCGAAGGTTGAAGTCGTTGAGCTCGATCAAACTTTAAAAATTGAGTTAAATCATACGCTATGAAGCACATTTATGGACTGTTTACCAGAACATACGGGTTACTGATTATATCTGCTGCGTAAAGGTCCATATGGACATGCGATGGGACCTTTCCTGGAACAGATATATTATTGAAATTTGGACTTGTAAGTGTCCAGTTCTGCCTGGAGAGGTCGATTACATTATGAGCTGTCGCAGCAAGCTGAGCCAACAATGTCGTGGCTATGCACATTGTTTTCTTCAACATAGAAAGCTTCATGGTTTTGTTATCTGCAAGTTCGCTCAAATAGATACTCACCGCTCAAACGATCAAAGCTTGCAGGATTATCATGAAGAGGAGAATAGTTGTCGGTCTTATAGTAACCTGAAGTCAGATCGAGCCCTTAAGCGACACCATGTGCGGCGGCAGATGACATCAAGATAACCCCTTCGTCGTTAGTTATAGTGACGTTCGGGATTGAGGTCGTAATACTAGTGATATATCCCGGAGGCCTTGGCTCTGCCGTCATTTCGTCATCGGTAGTAATGTCACAGCGATTCTTATGATCGACAAGGCATAGACTGCATTTGGGTCGGCACGGGAGCCATTGTAGGTGTCGGGGGCTACTTAATACACAGTAAATGTTTTAGCGTGCGGGGAGATTTGGTAACCTTAATATACTGTACTGCAGTACAGCTGCACCAGGGAATTTATAACTTGATACCTGCCCCGCAAGAATCCTGGAAGGGCCCATCTACGAGGTTCTAAAGCGCGCTCTGGTTGGTAAGTGTGCTGCAGCTAAAGAAACTTTTGTAGAGTTGAAATGCGGGGTGTTGCAGTGAGCATCCTGTGAGCGCTAAAACACAGACTGTACTCCGTAGTTGAGGACTTAGAGAAGTCTAAGCCGGGTTAACCTCAGCCGAAGAAGTGTTCTCACAAACGTCGATCACGCATAATAACACCCATATACTATTCCGAGACGAACAGGCTATACATCGCTCCATCAATTATTCGCAAAAAGACGCCCGACTACCTTCCCTTTTGCCGTTCAATGTAGCTTTGCACTAACAAGCCCCACTTCGGGATTCCCATACAGTTGCTAGCACACCAGTCGCAATCCAGACCTTTCTCAGCTGAAGTGTAAAGACTTAATTGGAGAAGGTTAGCCTGATCCTGCGCTGGGTTAACACGGGTGAGGCTACGGCCGTTTTATCCACCCAAGGTTGGTTAACTGCATAAAAAAGGGTATGGCAACAACGAGGTTCATTGAAGTTGGCCCTCAACACACGTATCCCGATCCAATGGCAGCCTAAGAAATGATTCTATAGGGCTTAAGAGAGTAATTTTGTTTACCCTTGCACTTTGCATTCCGTGAACGATTCGCTTCCTTTGCTACTGGTCGTCCTTGTTATGTACGTTGTGCCTTTGTCAATTTGTACTATTTACTACCATCACTCGCGATATGGGAATATGGGACATCGACCGTGGGTTGTTCACCCTAAATATAACCAGAGGTTGAATTTATAGCATACAAATCGTTCACGCTGGCGTTCGCTTCGCCCCGGATGACATTACCATGGTTCCATCAGAAGCATGTACTCATCGGGAAGCGGAGCAGATCGCGATCGATATTCACGTTCAGAACGGATCTTATAATCACAGTCGGTTTGTTTTACACTTAATAGTGACATTGAAGAGCGGAGAGTGAATGCTGCCCGGTCCAGATATAATGCGATCAGCTTTTTTCACCCGCGGACTCTTCGTAAACCAGAAATTGCAATCCAATCCATACGAAAACTAGTATAGACGAAATACCACGCCTGAAAAATATTCGTTATATAAGGAATACACTTCAAGACTCTAGTTACGCTGATGGGAAAAGCGGCAATCCCTGGACTTGGAACTGCATTCCATGCTAAAGGCTTCCAGTGCGGATCTCGCTACAGGTGTATATAAACAATAACTTTCAGACCCAATATCTTCATGACTACCATTACCATCAGAAAGAGATAATCGGCACCAATAGTCATAAGTATAGGGCTGACTGAAACACTATTAAGCACACCAGCTACTTCAACCAGGCTACTAAGAAAGGGAACCATGCTCTAGGCATATTTAGGGCAGTGAAAGCATGATGAATGCAGATTTCATATGTCCTGGGTTACATAGCGAAGGGTAGATTATAAGGTCAGGTAATTGAATAAGAACTTATAGAGAATAAGGAGAACAGAGCTAGAAAAAAAAGCTTCATCATTGAAGGAGACACAAGATAGAAGAAACTTCAGTGAGCCTGATAAACAGTATAATTCAGATACCTCGTTGATAAGAGAAAGAAGACTTATGAGTAGGATATCACATAGACTCAGAAGCCTGAACCATCACCTACAGCAGCGACATCCAGTCCTCTTTGACTACTACATACAGAGAAAAAAATATGAATTAGCTTCCTGATATGTATTCACTCACGACGGGAGCACTAGTGATATTAATATATATTTTGTGAATGTAAATGTTAAATTGTATCATTTACATGTTTAACCTAGGGTTACTAACGGCCGTGTATTTATGACCAACTAACTACTTGATAAGCCTGTCCAGTCTGTGACTTAATATATCTCTTGATTAACTCCTCTCCACACGACTGACTCCAATTCATCAAGAATCAACCTAGTTCAACAGCTACGTAATTTTTTGTGAAGAGAAAATTGCTTGAGAGCTTTGACTTCAATATGGACGAGCGATATTAAAGATTAACCAAGACTAATTCAAGTGCGGTAAAGTTTGGAGATCTACATGGTCCAGGTTAGCCAGGTAAATGTAAAATAGAGAAGACAGTAGATACATACCCAAGTCCTGTCACTGGATCCCATCCAGTTGCGGCAGGGAAACCCCAAAGAGCTGATTCATCGGGGGAGCTGCAGCCGTTATTATTACCTTCAGTGATAACTTCTGGATGCGCATACTGATAGAAAGATTATTACACCGCAAACAAAGTATTATGCTGTTCACGAGATTTTCACATCCCACAATCAAGCCTCACTTACCAACGCAGGGTTAATAAATCCAAGCGTGCTCTTACCACTAGCGATGCGCTTCTCATTGATCAGGGTTAATATAGAGGCCCAGAGCGGCGCTGAGAGTGAGGTTCCGCCAATTGTGTAATAATCCCCACCATAGACAATGAGCTGATTCTCGCCAATAGCCGCCACGACAGGATAGCCCCGGCCACCATGATTGTAAACTTGGTCGACGTTCCTGATATTATCGAAGCTGCCGTTCACAATAATTTGATCATACGACTTGAATGGTAACGAAGACTCTATCGTGTCAAAGTAGGCCTGTACAGCGTCTTTCTGATAGTCTGTGACGCTGTAGATATTGCTGAATCCTCCACCACTTGGGAATTATGTAGTGATAACCTCTTCAAGTATCTCCCACGCGATTGGAGGTGCACTGGGATCCGATCGCCTTAGCTCAGTACCTCCAACAGTGAGGAGGTATGGGCAAGTCTGAGGGAGGGAGGGCGTAAAGATCGTCCCCACAGTAGGTTCCTCGTTCGAACCGATGTAGCCCACACGGGACGCAACGCCAGAATCGCCTGAAGAAATGACAACTGTGACACCCTGTAGCCCGAGCTTCAAATACTCGTTGCATTGTCTGTACTGATAATTATTAGGAAGAAGGTCCTCGATAGCACCGTATGAGATCGAGATAACATTTGTCGGCTTATAAACGCCGCACTGCAACTGTCCCTGATATCCTATAGGTGCAGGATAGTTGGTGTCTGGGTAATAAGGATCAAAGCATGCTGGGTCAGTGCAATCTCCAGTCTCGTTGAAAGCGCTATAACTGCAGTAGCTACCGTCAATAGCATCAAGAAAGGCTACATTCTATTAGTTGGAGTTGGAAGAGGCATATTATTGCCCTACTATTGAGAAGACCCTCAGATCATTCAATCTCCCAGAACTCGTCATTTGTCTGGTATAAAACCGGTTTCTGGGGCCAAATAAGTGGAATAGACGCCTGGAAGTCCAATGTGGACTCTTGTCCAATACTGCCAAAATCAGGACCAACGCCAGCCACAAGGTCCTCCCAAGACCCTATAGCGCCGTCAACCAATCTATTCTCGGAGTACGTGCCTGCTGGAATCTCAAGAGAGCTACCAAAACATTAGAGCTAAATAAGGCTTAATAATGGCAAAGGCTCCTTACGGGTAAGCATTCTGTAAGAACTGGTCGAGATCGGCTGTACTATAATGATCATTCAGATCCTTAAAGATCCCGAGCTCATTACCCGGGGCAGCTGTTGTTCCATTGACAATGCCATATTGAACTACACACTATGTGAGTCTAGGTTGATATCCTTGTTAAAGGTTTAAAGCAGCCAACCTCTAACACAGTGAGCTATGATGAAACTGCTGCAAGTTGTGGAATTCACAAATGGAATATCGTCAGCAGCGCTTATATACGCAATATTGTTACTAGCATGTGGACCATCAGCTAGGCCCGAGACCTTTTGCTCGCGCTTCTTCAGCTTTCGCTTCAAGACGTTTTTTTTTTGGCGCAATCTGATACCTGGAGTAGCGTAATCGATATGTTCTGAATGTGTGCTGGAATGTGATACTCCTCACAGGCAATAACTCTGTGTGAGCCTGCACCATCTTCCCAGAAATAGAGGTCAGCAAGGAGGAGATCTTCAGCCTCTTCAGCTGCAGCGTCAAATTGAATCCACTATATGATCCAAAGTTAGCGGATAGGATTGGGCGAGGATGAGGGCTGTCATTCTCTGGGCACCTATTCACTCTAGCATTGTGTATTTGCGCCATGTGTTTAAGAGAGAGTTTACCTGCTTATTAACAGATTGGCTAATACGCTGCCGTTCAATGCCGGAAGACGTGAGCCAATCAATGACAGCATCCACACTAGATTGCGCCGGCGCGAAGAAGTTGATAACTTCCTCCGAAGTCATGTGTTTACCATAATTGGCTGACCCTGGTGTGGATCTATGCAAGAACGTCATTTTTGCTCTTATGCCACTCGTCAAGCATACTGCTTACATTTCCATAAGTCTGGTACGCCCGACATCTAAGTTAAGCTGTTTTAGGCCAGTACGCATTGGTAAATTAGTCTTGGGGGGCAACCTTTCCCGTTTTGTCCAGTGCTAGGTTATACGGGCTGTGTGCCGCTCATGGAGTGTATGAGTGGATGGGACATCACGCTTCCCTGTCGATTTGTCACGCAATACGGGACTTGCAGCTACCTCAATAGCCAGCCCAAGGTTGACGGCGGTTAGAAGAGAAAATAACATGATGCACCTGAATGGATAGATTAAAACTGTCAATGAGAATAGAATACATATGCTAATGAGACTCTTATGATACAAGAGAGGAATCAAAACCAATTTATAAATAAACACCTATCTTAGTCAAACAAGTAATATCTTGCATTGATTTGTGAAAAGTAAGATCTCTGGATGAAGAAGGTACATAGATAAGACGTCAAGTGATCCTAGGTAGAGACAATGTAACCCCTCCCCGCAAATACTCTATAGCCGGAAATACGAATCAATGTAACCATCTATCTCCGGATTAAGCAGTGGGATTAAATATATAATTTCGTACGGTTTCTTTGGACCATTGTACCTTTTACTAAGAACGTCATTCTAAAGAATTTGTAACTGTAGCGTATAAAATCTAAACTATGAAAGAACAAAAAGTGTTGGTAATTATACGAGGCGTGAGACATCGGTTATTTTTAATTTCTTTTGATAGATTGTCTTCAGGGCTGTTATGCATTGCGAGATTCCAACAATTCTATAGTAGGATGTTGAATGATATGCATATAGTGCGATTTAGCATAAATACTGCTACTGGCGAGTAACAACAAGCTGCATATCGTACAGTGGAGAAGAGACTATGGAGTGAGTGCAACCTTGTTAAAAGATTGCAACCTTGTTCAAAGATGGATATCTATTTTATCAGTTATAAGTCACATGCGCGCTCTTGTCCCTCTATTTCGTCAACAGCATCATGTCCAGATTTAGCAGCTGATATTTCAGATATGTGTCGAAACTGTACTCCGTAAGCATTTGTAAACCCCTCACCTCCCAATTTTACAACTTCCTTCTACAATGGGTTAGCGTTTTCTTTTAATCTTAACTATGTACACCAATTATACTTGACTTACTAGAGGATATGTTACAAAAGTCAGACAGAATATAATTTAGTATTCCATTAATAAATTGATTAAAGATCCATATTTCATGGTTATTAATATCCATGTTGCGAAAAGCTGCAGCTCGTGAGCAACTCCTTGATATTTATACCATCGCAACAACCGTTGATTCAAAGCTTTCTACTAGTTTTTCAGTCATGAATTATGGAAATATTTCGGGACCGCTCACTCTGACAGTTTCTGTCTTTGCCTCATCACTCCATCAATATTACCACTGAAGGGTATATCTTCCGCGTTGTCACAGGTACGATTGACAACAGTAGCTTCCAATTGAAGCTACGGTCAAATCAGTACAGCCCCTCGCTTGGGTCCTATTGGAACCTTAAGTTGTGTTGGTATAGATGTTCCTGACCCAGTGTTGGTCGCCAACTTGAAAGACGGTATATTGTACAGTGAGGGACGCAACAGCGACGGGGACGTGTACGATCTCGGATCTACTGGATTCATCAATCTCAAAGCAACTATTAATCTTCGTCAAGTTATTTATTCAGTTCTGTGAATGCTACTATATACCCGCCTGCACTTGACTCTGGATGGATGCTCAAATCACATGATGGAGGTCACACATTTGAGCTACTTCATTCAGAGCCCGACGGCGTTTCAAATAGCTAGAGGCTCTTTATTGCGGATTTTGATCAGGATTATGGATCGTGGTCATATATCGAGTACTTTTCATATACTGAGGCCCTTACATTTGATTTTATTGCGAGCCTGTTGAAATACTGGCAATTGTTGCTGACTAGATTGCCTCTTATTACTACACTCTTTGTGTTGAATAATAAGCCACTAGAGTGAGTCAATTGGTTGTATTGATAGTAAAAGCTAAAAAGATGCTGGTAAACGGAGAATAGTTCACCTTTACGGATTTGTATTAGAATAAAGAAATATTGATTATATTGTGCGTGGTGCTTTTAAGGATGAATTATAAAGGATTATAAAGTAGTGGAATTCTTCTAGATTATCACTTTTTGGGCTCCCATAATGGAAAGGGGGGACATGCTAAGCCGGCCTGTGGGGTAATCACCATCATTCGCCCCCCTACTCCTATATCGCGTCACCTAATGATATAAAGAAAAGTGGCACAACCGCCACAGCGTTGAACACCCCAGCAATCCAAAATTTCTTGCCAAGTGAATTGTTTCCCAAAGGATAGTTTTGGGATGGAGGAATACGCTTTCCTGGCTGATACTTGAAGATCAAGGTATATAGTATGCCTCCTATATTGCCCCCTGCACCCACAATTCCTGCCACAACACCTATATTCTTCGGTTGCATGTGGCCATATATGGAGTAGCAGGCCCCATTGGCTGCAAACCCAGTGATAGCAATCACAACAATGAAACCAATTACACCACTAATGGTCGCGTGATTATTGTTTATGTAAACCCCAACCCCAATCATAGCGATCCCCTGGGATGAAGCGGTTGCTAAGAGCCAATACATCTTGGCGCGGAGACCAAACTGTGCGTAGAGAAAGTCTGAGATAATGCCTCCTAGTGGCCGTGCAAACAAGTTCATAAGACCGTATACGGATGCTGCATAAGCAGCATCTACGACGGTGAATGTCTCACTGACGAACAGGGTGTTAATCAAACCTGGAAGAGCCGCGTCCAGTGCCGTCTCGAGCCCAAATGTGAGCAAATAGCAAATAGCACACATCCAGACACGCGGGTCCCCAAGGATCTTGCGCAGCGATGCATAGGTCAGTGGCTCTGACTGTGCAGTATCGATAACAGTGACCTGTTGATCAGAATCTACATCCAGTATCTTAAATGCAGAAGTCTTTTGAGCGGGTAGATTTTCCGAATCCACGAAAATGGGCTGTTGTCGGGCAACAGCCCCTTCCTGGTGCAATGACGTCTGTTCAACTTGACCTGTTTCCCTAGTCATGCCCTGGAGCCGGTGGCGAGCTGACCATTTGCCAGCTGGGTGGTCTTTTCCCAGCAATAGAATCACGCTGGCCACAAGTAAAAGACATGGCACAGGAACTGTAGCCAAGCAAAGACGCCAGGCAACGTGAGTACTGTAACCAGCGTTGACATATCGTTCATATAGCCCAATCATCACAGCAACAGTCACTCCACCGCCCAGGTTGCCCCAACCACCAGAGAAGGCATTAGCAGTGCCAACAATGGATTTGTCGAAAAATGTAGTAGTGTAAGCTTGGGTTGGAACAAAAGTCCCTCCAAGAATAGAGATAAAAAACCGTACAGCTTCTAGTCCCTGGATATTGGTGACTAGAGCGGCTAAGCCTGATGGAATGGCGCCGAGAATGAGAAGAGTAGCTAATACCTTCCGAGGCCCAAACTTATCGCAAGCTGGGCCAGCAATAAGGCGTACAATCGCTGTGCCACCGAGAGAAGCCAGGTTAGAATTCGTGATTTGATCTTGGGTAAGGTTGAGATCTGCCTTGACTGCTTCTGGAACAAGCGGAGAAAAGGCAAACCAAGAGAAAAAGGCTACGAAGAAACCTAATGTAGCAAGCCAAAACGCTGTGGCATAGGAATCCCTGGCTCGAAAGATAGGGAATGCGAGACTTTTACCATTCAGAGGATTGATCTCAGGACGGCGCCATAGTGAAGACCACTGAAATTTATGGCCCCTCAGAGAATTAAGTCTCCACTCCTCTTTCTTTTGCCCTATCGATGTAAGAGCATCGGCGTCAATGCTCCTATGCTGCATAAATAGCACCCCATGATGGGATCCATTGTTGGTTGATTGTGAGTCGCTAGAGGCGACTTCTTTGTTAATCTCAGTGTCTTTATCATCATCCTGGATAGTAGACGGTCTTAGCAGCCCACTCGAAGTAGTATTTGCCTTAGTAGCCAGAGCGTGTAGCGTCTTTTCCATTTTGTTGAAAGTATGGTTGCATGAAAAACTATCTCGAGCCGAACGTAAATATTGAGGTTGAGAGGGTCCAGTGTGGGGGTAAAGCCAATAGAGTTGTCTCTGACCTGCGAGAATAGATGTATAATACCTAATACACGAAATTTCTAAGGGATAATCTCAGATATTGGCATTAATAGTTTCAACTAACGTGGGGGATTCGAAGTATCCTGATATGTAAAAATGGGTTAAGTTACAGCTCATGGATGAAAATGAAAGCAGTAAGATATAAGAAGTTCGATCTTGCTTGTAATGCACAGAAAGGCCGAGTCGTACTTCTCTTTTGTAGCGGAATTATCCTAGGAGATAAACTGAGGAAAGTCGTAAGCGCCACTTTGACCTAGTTCGTTTATAATTTGATCCAAACAAAGGTCATTGGAGACACAGGTAAGAGACAGATAGGGAGTGATAACCACACATGCGAGCTTATCGCAGGGGTTGGCTGGAGATGATACCCACCGGAGATGTAAAATTCGATCCAAAACCCGGCATTTGTGGATAGTAAGGCACTGAATTCTACATCAAAGGAAAGTAAATAGTGCCTTATAACCATTACATACCACCTACACCGCCGCATACATTTATCAATCTCCAGATTCTGCCCACAGCGTAAGAAGCTACCCGAGTTCCATTTAGTCAAAATGAGTTTGTAGATTCTAAGCGGAGCCTCTGGATGAAGTGTTATAAGGATTATACGATGTTCACAGAGAGGGGGTCAAGAATATCAATATTTTTAGCACTGATAAGAGGCATTGCCTGAATAGGCTAGGGAGGTGGTGAAAGAAGGAAAGTGTACCAAGCTAGTAGAAGAGCTAGGTTCCGATTATGGCAGAATGTTGATACTGATAAGAGATTATTCTTTAATCTGGAGATAAGTAGAATCAACATGATAAGAAATATAGATATTGGCTGTCTGGGATCCGATTTCAAGATTTGGACATTTGACCAAATCACAGTTAGGGTGTTTCCACGACTAATGATGGCTACTGCAACAGCAGCGTTTGGATCGACGAATCTTTAGCGCCTCCATTCTTGACCACATATCAATGTCATAGACTGTAAGACGTCATTCATCATAGAGTGTGATGACCATACTTGACGCCTTTCAAGATAACAGATTGGTATAGCCATGCTCATATATTTCTAGGCAATATGGGAAAATAATATAGCTACTGCATTCACAGAATTCCGCTTAGAGGTCTGCCATTTAACGCTACCAATCAAGTGCACTATTTCCACCACAGCTCTTGATTAGACCTCCAGAAACTGCATTAAAAATATCCTGCCCTATTGGAGTGCTTGTTTGACAACTGCTATCTTCCATCTTGCCAGCAAGTAGCGGCTCCGCAATCTGAATAGATGGTGCTGAGTCCTTCGCCAAAAGGTTTAGCTCTTCATCAGCTTTCCTCAGCATCCACTTCGTCGTAGAAAGCACAGCATCAAGCGCTTCTGTAGGCGGAAGGTAGAGGAGCACTGCATCATTTCTTTCGTCTGCCTTAGCCTCAAATGTCATTATAGAATAGTCCGTGTCTGAGCAGCTACCACTTCCTTCGGTAAATTTAGGATTCAACAAGTAGTTCCTCTTATGCAGTGGGCATGATACGTACTCACGGCCCTGCTCATCCTCACCTACAAGGCCATCTGCTAGCACAAAGGCTCTTCGGTGAGGGCACATGTTTTGTGATGCTCGCAGGCCACGGTGCGGTATATTCCACACAGCCAACTGAACATCGCCATACTTAATGGTAACAGATGTTGGTGCATCGTGCTGACGGTCCAATTGAGAGAGCTTGCACACAAATCGCCATTCCCACTTAGCGTCTTTGGCAACTTCCAGCAAGCTGAAGTGCAGAGGAGAACTATCTTCTGGCCAATCTGCAGGACGTTTCTGGGCTCGCTCGCTAACTTTCTCTGATACAATTTGAGTTTCGTTTGTGTTGGCAAACTGTTTGAATGCGCTCCATCGTTCCGGATTGTTGACGACATTTGTCCATTCACAGTGATACAGGCCAACTAGCGCCTCCATCTCCTTTTCAAGCTCGTCACAGATGCCAAGTTTGTCATCTACAATAACTTCCTTAATACCTTTAAGACCGCCAGGATAGTTTTCGATCCACCGAGCTGTTCGCTCGAGTTTATCGGCGGATTGAATGTAAAAAATTAGAAACCTGTCGAGAATCTTAATTGCTTCTCGTCGAGTTACGTCCTCAACGAGTAATTCAGCGTGACGGGGTTTTGCGCCGCCGTTGCCGCCAACAAACACATTCCAACCTTTCGGCGTGGCAATAAGTCCAAAATCTTTGCTCTGTGCTTCAGCGCACTCTCGAACACACCCGGATACGCCACCCTTGAACTTATGGGGAGCTCTGAGACCCTTATAGCGATTCTCGATTTCAACAGCAAGACCCACAGAGTCTCCAACTCCATATCGGCACCAGGTATTGCCGACACAAGACTTAACTGTCCGAAGTGCCTTGCCATAAGCGTGGCCACTCTCAAAGCCGGCACTTATGAGTTTCTCCCATATCTGGGGGAGGTGCTCTTTCTTTGCGCCAAACATGTCGATACGCTGGCCGCCTGTGATTTTTGTATACAGTCCAAACTTCTCGGCAATCTCTCCGATGACTTTGAGGCCTACCGGGGTGATCTCGCCTGCAGGGAGGCGAGGAACAACCGAATATGTGCCATCTCTCTGTACATTGGCGAGGTAGCGGTCGTTTGTGTCTTGTGTCTGACGCAGCGAAGGCTTCATAATGCTCTCACCATATAATGAACTAAGGATTGAGCCAATGGTTGGTCTGCAAACTTCACAACCAAGGCTGTCGGGCTTCTTCCCTGCAGTTCGCATCACCGCCGTGAAATCCTTCAGCTTTCTAAACTTGGCAATTTGGTATAAGTCTTGGCGTGAGTAGGAAAAATCTTTGCAGATGTGATTGGAGGTTTCGATACCGGCATCTTGGAGTGCTCGGTTAAAAATGCTAGTGGCTAAGGGCACACAACCTCCACAACCTGTCCCGCACTTCGTTGAAGATTTCATCTCTCCAAATGAATGGATTTTGGCTGACTTGACACACTTCACAATGTCACCCTTGCTAAGGTTGTAACAGCTGCAGACCTGGGCGTCATGTGGTAAGTCATCACCTTCCTCTTCTCCATCATTTGTGGCCCCAACGATGAATTCAGCAGGACGCTTTTGAATAGGATTCCCTGTGTTGCATAACGCGACGAGTTTGGCATAATCCTTAACATCGCCTACCATCATGCCTCCAATTATGTATTTGCCGTCGGCAGTGAAAATGTATTTCTTGTAAACATCTGAGAAAGGATCCCGGTATATCAAGCTTTTTACCTTTTTTTTGATATGCTCCGAATTGATGGGTGATTTTTGAGCCTTACGACCCCTCTGAGCACTAGATATGCCCGGCAATCGGTGGCTTGTCTTACCTTGGTCAGCAAAGAAATCGCCAAACGAGGCAACATCAATGCCCATCAGCTTGAGCTTTGTGCTAACATTTGGAGGTTTCATCTCTCTGACATTATGGTAAGGTCCCTCCGTCAAATTGAAGGCAAGAATATCAGCCATCTCAATACCAGGTGCAATTAGACCAAATGTTTGGCCGAGAAAGTTGGCACATTCTCCAATTGCATAGATATTTGGCAGGTTGGTGCGGAGGTGGTCATCAACAATGAAACCACCATGCTTGGCCACATTTAGGGAAGTGCCCGTCGCGAGATTGTCTCTTGGTTTAATTCCAACAGCAAATACAAGCATGTCGACTTCGTAATCTTGGTCCGGCAATCCATCATTGCCCTCCAGGATGAGGCCGGTAAGTCTCTCCTCACTATCACACAGGAGATTGCGAACTTGAGTGCGGAGGAGAACTTCAACACCAAGAGCCTTGACCTTTTCCAGTACTAACATGCCACCTTCTTGGTCAAGCTGGCGACTGAGAATCCAGTGATTTCTCTCCATTAAGGCCACTTGATCTACCTCTTTAAGATCTAGGAGAGCCTTTGCAGCTTCCAAGCCTAGAAGACCACCACCAATAACAGCCGCTTTGCGAATACGACGTCCAAGTACTCTGGGAGCATTGACTGCATAATCGATAATGTCATCAAGATCCTTGATTGTTCTGTAGACGAATATGCCTTTGGTATACTGAAGCATTCCCCAGGGAACATATGGTGGCAAGGCGGCATCAGAGCCGGTGGCGAGGATGCACTCGTCATAGAAGAAATGCATTCCATTGACTGTCTTAAGAGATTTGGAATGCTCATCAATGGAAATGACAAGCTCCGAAGTATGATATGTGAGCTTTCCCTTGGCATGTGATGAATACCATTCTGGGGAGTTGAGGTAAAGACTCTCTGTAGAACGCTTGGTAAAGTACTGTGTGAGGCCAACACGATTATATGCAAGATGTGGCTCTTCACCGAAAACAGTAATCTCCCACTCATCACGGCCTCCATCCAGATCGTATTTGAGCAGTTTTTCGATGAAAGCAAGGCCAACCATGCCGAGCCCAATTACAGCAGCACGTTTCCTTGTTCTTGGCAAAAAGCCTTCCTGCGAAATTGGGGTCTCGCAAGTTTTCACATTCATCTTATTCCATTGGTATACAGACATTTCATAATATGAAATCCCCCTGGCAAGTGCAGATGTCGTGTCCGCATGATTAGGTTTTTATGGTAAACAAGATAAAAGCTAAGTTTTAGGTTTCTTTGAAATGGGTGAAAAGAGAAACTCCGTGTATGAAAAATCCGATATCTCCCTAAGATGTGAGCTAGCCATTCATAAGGGGCCAAGGGCAATTCGAAGCTCCGAGGACTTGCACTTGGCAAACAAATAATACATTCGGCATAGAGTCCCATTATACTCAATGTTACCCAGATTTCCTCGGAGATATTCAAAATCTCAATAAAGATAGGGCGAAAAGATAGACGTCAAGGTCAAGCTATTAGCAATGCAATCACTACGAAAAGTATGGAGAAGGGGGTTTAATCAGTAATTAACAAGAGTTAAGAGATATAACAGAGTAGTGACCTGAGCAACTTGCGCTAGCAAAGATATCCATCCAGTATAAGCTGACCCCCACTGTAACTCCCAATCAGACCTGATCGATATTACAGTATCTACTTGTCGTCGGGTTAATTTGTATTACACTCTGATATACTAACTCTATAAGTTTGGGCGCCAATATGTCCGCGGAGAAACCCAATCGAGATAGCGATTTAGAGAAGAACAACGTATCCTACATTAGCCCCAAAAAGGCACCAATCACTTATCGAACCCTGACATTGATAGAGAAAGATGAAGCCTCCTGAAATAAGCCAAAGTACTAGTAAGCTGGGACGCTATCGCTTAACCGCTATTGGCTACAGCTTATCAAGGCCCTTATATTTATCAAGATACCCCGGGGTGTACTTAGTAATATCTACAACCACAATTCAGTCAGATGCGTAATTGAGACTTGCATCAGGCTGGCATGATTGTAAATGCCTTGCGCAATAGGGGAAACTTTTTATTCCCATGACATGTTCCCAAGTCTACCTACGAGTACAGTATTGCAATATTACACGCTATTGGGTGACCATCAATCCCCAGGCGTTCCCCGCTATGCCGATTCGTTTTAGTAGAAGCTCGAATCCCGATAGCTATCTGGCTGATTTTTTTCTCATATTTTCATCCATATTTTGACTCTATTTATCAATAGCTTAGAATATCTGTGTGGTGCAGAAATAGTCACTATGTTATCAAATCAGTCCTCATCACCCGAGTCTCACTCCGAGAGTGAGGATGACCTGTCTTGCTCGTTTACATCTTCATCCGGATCGTCGCTGATAACAAAATCAGAAGAATGTAGCCCATGCTTTATGGCCAGACAAACGGCACATAATGTTCATGGCTCTCTATCAGACGCTTTTACTCACTATGATGACGCCTTATTACCTACTATCCCTAAGACTGAGCCCATAGAGCCTTTATCCACCGACAACCAGACGCCTGATCATTGGATTGCACGAGATAGTCGAATGATTCGTCTTACAGGGAAGCATCCATGCAATGTCGAGGCTCCTCTGTCTACACTATTCAAAGCTGGGTTCCTTACTCCCCAGAACTTATTTTATGTGCGAAGTCATGGAGAAACGCCCCGTATCAGTATGAAACAAGGCCAAGAATGGAGACTTCGAGTCCATGGACTAGTCGAGAATGAGATGGAATTCTCTATTCAAGATCTCAAGGAAATATTTCAAGTTATCACGCTACCCGTGACTCTCGTCTGTGCTGGCAACCGTCGCAAGGAGCAGAACATGGTCTCAAAGGGACTTGGCTTCAACTGGGGCGCTGCAGGCATATCTACAGGCCTCTTTACTGGTGTCTACCTTGCTGATATCCTCAATTACTGCAAGCCAACGAATCCCCTTCTCTCTTCACACCCTTCTTACGATAAAATTATCCCAGGCCGCGCCCGGCACGTGATTTTTGAAGGTGCCGACGAACTTCCCAGGGGCAGGTATGGCACATCCCAGAGGCTTAGCTGGGCAATAGATCGAAGCAAGGGTATGATCATCGCTTGGGCTCTCAATGGTGAAGATCTGTCTCCGGATCACGGTTATCCGCTTAGATTGGTGGTTCCAGGCCAGATCGGTGGGCGTATGGTGAAATGGCTCCAGAGAATTGAGATCTCAGATCATGAAAGTCAACACTACTTGCACTATTTTGACAATAAGCTCCTCCCAACTACCGTGGCAGCGGAGCAAGCCAGAAATGAAGACAAATGGTGGCTCGATCCAAAATACATCATCAATGAACTTAACGTAAACGCGGCAATTTGTTCACCCGCGCACGGTGATATAATTGAGGTTGCGTCAGGTCATCCGTTGCCGCAGACAACACTCATAGAGGGATACGCTTACACAGGCGGCGGACGTCGTATAACCCGTGTCGAGGTCACACTTGATGACGGGAAGAATTGGAAGCTATGCGATATTATATACCCAGAGGACCTCTATCGAATAAACCCAATTAACAATCACCCCTTCTTTGGCAAATTGGACTTGACTGAGACCGACATGAGCTTTTCTTGGTGTTTTTGGAAGCTTCAAATTGATGTCGATTCGTTATTACTAGACGAAAATGTTGAATTTATTGCCGTCCGCGCCATGGACGAAGCCTTGAGCATCATGCCGAGAGATATGTATTGGAATGCTACCTCTATGATGAATTCTTGGTGGTTTCGTGTTGCCGTGCATAGGGGGAGTAGCGGCAGGGCTCTCAGATTTGAACACCCTACTCTAGCAGGTAATGCCCATGGCGGCTGGATGCAACGTATGAATGAAGCTGGCTCAGACCCAAGATATCCTCAATTGGGAAGCAACGGATATTTTAAAGCCGCTTCACCTGGTTTCGGTACAGAGCCGGACAAATCCCAATATGCTCAAACTGAAGGAGTTATCCAGAACTTCATGATAAGTCCAGTTAAGGTGTCAAAAATCATTACAGCCGCCGAACTTGCGAAGCATGCTGACGGAGATAATCAATCTCCTTGGTTTGTTGTTCATGGCCACGTATACGATGGCACAGACTTTCTTCTAGACCACCCTGGTGGGGATCAGTCCATTCGCTTGGTGGCTGGCGAGGACGCCACGGAGGACTTTATGGCAATTCATTCTCTAGACGCCAAGAAACTGTTACGGAAGTATCACATTGGTAAACTAGAAGAGCTTGCAGACGTACCAAGGTCTCCAACACCACGTATCGATATCAAAGATGACCCATCCAAGCCATTTTTAGAGCCGAACACATGGAAGAAAGTGAGGCTAGTCTATAAGAGAGATATTTCTCATGACACACGAATCTTTCGCTTTGCACTATCACACGATGATCAAATACTCGGATTACCAATAGGGCAGCACGTTTACTTGCGTCTAAAGACAACCAACAGTGAGACCGGAGAAGTCGATATTGTGCAGCGGGCATACACTCCGTACAGTTGCAGTACCCAGCATGGGTTCATTGATCTTCTTATCAAGGTCTACTTCCCATCAAAGGAGGCATCGCAAAAACAGACTCCTTTTGTTGGAGGTAAAATGACGATGTTGCTCGATAAGATGACAGCCGACATGGAAAATGATATGAACCTCAGTGTGGAATTAAAGGGCCCTATTGGCGATTTCACATACATGGGCAATGGTAAGGTGCGATGGAAACTTAACAACCGCATTGGACCAATAAAAAAACTTGTCATGATTGCCGGTGGCAGTGGCATTACCCCAATATGGTCAACGCTAAAGGCAATTAGAGATGAATATACAATGTGCCCACAAGCCAGACAGCGGAACCCAATACAAATATGGTTCATTTACGGAAATCGAGCAGAAGAAGACATATTAATTCGCGAAGAAATTGACCATATCAAGCATGAAATGGACGGGTACTTGCATATATGGCATGTGCTAAGTTCCAATACAGTGCGTGCAAGCTGGGAAATGGGTCGAGGACATATTGATCTCAAGTGTCTCCAACAACATATTCCACCAGCACCTTTTAATTCAACGGATGTGTATATTGATACGCTTGCCTTGGTTTGTGGACCCTCAGCTATGGAGAAGTGTGTTTCCACTAGCTTACAGGAGCTCGGATGGAATATTGGAAAGAATGTCGTATTTTTTTAGACATAATTTTGTACGTATTTTAACTATTTCTATGGCGTGGAGTAAGAGATAAAAAGCCTTCAAATAATTGACTAAAAAATTCTAGTCCAAGAAGGGAGGTCTAAGGGAGAAGCATGTCTATTTCTATATTTACTGCTGTTTAGCTGCAATTTCAATAACCAGCTTCCACCAATCAACTATCTTATTTCCCCTCTCATAGCGTACTCTACGTATATATATTACCCTGCTTTCAGTGAGATATTAACAATAAGCGCTTCTATTCTTAATATACTTGCATCCTGAGAGAAACGTTACATCCGGATAATCCCTATATTCCTATATTGTAGTGGAGGGCTTCTTTCTTTGGTTGCTCTAAGCATGCGCGCTATTAGGTCAATCATAGTTTGTCAACTAGCCTTCTGTATCAGAAAAGCCAGCCACATTTCTTAATGGCAAGTTCGAATGGAGCATGGCTTATTGTTTATCATGACGAGGCGCTCAATTATATGCTAGGTCTTAGTGTTTCTTCTAGTTGTTCGGCTGACATCGGCATCTACATTGTTTATAGCTTTACGGATTACTGAGTTTACTATTATCACATAGCACACATATTAACTTTACAGCTCGCTCAAATAAGAGGATACTATCCAACAGGTTATTTTTAAAATTTTGGAACTATGCGAAGGACCTGTATTCGATATGTTGGCAGCTTACCCCAGTTCGTATTTTCTCTAACAAGTGTTTGTCTCTGTAATTTAATTCAAATACGCGGACTACAGAGTAACCTATTTTATTGATGGAAACCGCTGTCTCCACGACACCGCAATACCCATAAATGCAGTTGGAATGTATAAGTAATCGAATTTATGGAGTGCATCTGACTAGAGCTGACGTAATCTCACATCGCTGGATTGATGTTGAAGCAAAATGTATATCTATTGAATGTTAACCAGATCAAAATAAATACATACTTCGGTTAATCTATCGAGAATATATGCCATAGGTCAGTACGGTAATAATTGGATGAAAATGCAAATGCACTTCCTTTCCAGTCTTTTTATAGTCGAATACATATACTTATACTTACGGAGGCTCAACCAAGAGACTTTCCAAAGTGGAGCATTAAATAGGTAATACGTGAAAAGTATTATCGTAGTTGTATAGGTTACGCTATGCCCGTTCAAGTATGTGGTTTAATTGACGAAAGATTCAGGGTAATATCATCGTAAGCAATTGGGAAGCAAAGATGACGATCATGCGGAGTAGATACTGCGAGGTCGATCTTCAATTTTGAGATCTCCATGGCTCTTTGTGGATTCTAATTCTACATCAAGGGGCAGATCACCGAAGGCATCGTAGATCAAACACTAAAAGATCTTCTATGTGACCCTAAGAGAAGATATAGACGCTAAACCAACTAAGTTGTGTACAGATGTGTGGATGCACTTGGTTGCTTCTTCAGTTTGCAACCAGTTACCCGGCATATTAAAAAGTTAACTCTGTAGGTAACAACTAAAGTCTGATCACTTTTTGGGATATAGATTATCCAGCGATTTGGCTTCGATCTATCCGATGCTCATCATTGAGAAAGCTACAGTCTTCCTTTCGTTCGTTGTTTTATCAAAGACGCGTGTTATTTTGTTTCCCAGCATCTTTAAGTCTTTAAAATATTCAATTATTTCGCAACTACCTTATAGCTCCATGTAAACTATAACCCTCAGAATGCTTCAAATTTCAGTTGTGAAACCAAAAGGGATGGATACTTAACAATGTAACGAGTGCAGCAAGATGCAGATTATCTATATACATTCAATCAATATAACTTGAAATGTGAGTGTTATGAGTTGAAGGGCGAGCCGGTGTTGCTCACTATCAAGCTAACACATGATGAAGTTATAAATAACTACTGTATCGGGATGAAACCGAATGTGAAGGAGTGTGTGCTGCATGCACATTAGCCAATGGCAGTGAATAGCTGCAACTGCTTGTAGAGATACAAGCTCGGAATCTTTTTAAGGAGGAAAACATTTCATACAATGAGCAGATGCCTGTAATATCTTCTCGCTGACTTTGGCCGACAATTCGGCGGACTCGAAAATATGAACCGTAAGCCGGGCTTCACATAACTTCCTAAAGAGGTTACGCCGTACCACCATTAATTTTTAGATTGCACTGCCTAGTCTCTCTCTATAGACTACGTGTATGTTCTTAAGTAAGGGGAACTTACTCGGACTTCGCCGCTCTGATTACTACACTAATTATATTTTGAGATAGAATGCAGCATTATTCAACATTAGACAGCTATGCCGAGACGGCGCTATCCGCAGCAGCAAGGGCAAAGTATTACGGTATGAGAAGTAGCAATGTAACGTTGGAGCGCTGAAATACGACGATTTCAATCACCGCACCAAGGTCCCTGATGCTTAGATCTTACCAAATGAATGAAATAGACTCGTATAGCTGCTAGACACAGCTTGAGATGAGTATCATCACATATTCAATGCTTAAGTGCCTGCTACTACAGAGCACCTTCTAAATTAGCAGAACACCGCTTGCAATGGCTGCAGAATGCTCAATTATGATTGTAGTATAAATGTGCTCGGCGATCTTGAAAAGCTACTAGTATGAAAGGTACTTACAAAAATAGAGCTGATTCCTATCGCTAATTCTGTTAAGCTATCCACTATCATGCGGCACCTGTGATGAACTCTCCAGGAACACCTTGAGTTAGAGGTCCGACTGTTTCACGCATGCCAATAATTGGAGTTCATCGATATGCTCCATAGACAAGGAATAGATGAATGTGTCCATTCCCAAAAGGCTTGCTTACATGGGGCAACGGCCGCCAAGTGCCGATCGCAGCCCTAAATGGGACGGAACCTTGCTCTGCTGGACACTGTGGTTGGCGCAGAGCGCTTACGACGGAATGGGAATGCCGAACCTACGGAGATTTCTCCTGGAGTTGCTTAAAGCAGTATTGATTGTTACTGTACAGAATATCACCATAGCAGTGATAAAATAGGCCAATGTAACAACGTCCAATGCGGCATGATCGACATTCATTTGTTAGGAAGTTGAGAGATATGTGGACCTGGGCGTTCCTGGTTTTCCTGGTATTCATAGAACATGATTGAATATTGTTGTCTTTGGAATATTGGATCCTAAAGTTCAAAGCGTAGCTGAAAAGGTAACATCGCATGCCGAGGCAGATTGATTGCACCTGTGAAGCGGGCCATGAGCGTCGGCTATTAAATTGCCAGTGCCTTCTACATAGAGTAAGCTTCAAACTTGACAAGCGGTAGGTGGCCTCTTGGCATCAACAGCTGACGGCACTATCACAAAACTTCTCTGGAGAAAAAAAACCTTGACGATGGATATCATCAGTGACATGCTCGGCTTTGTTCCGTAGGGTATTCAATGCATTATACTTCTGTATATGAATCCATATTTCTGCGGCCAGCAACGCGATTTCCTATTGCCTCGGAGCTGAGAATCTCTGTCATACTACCCTACGTTGGCTACAAGACCTCCCTGAACGGGTAACCTTTGGTTTTGCGTTACGGAGTAGAATTGCCACTCCGTAAAATGAGATTCTAACCTTCTATAAACGCTACAGTTTCAATACCACCACCTGCCGGATTTGGGTTAATATGCCCACTACGCCAAGTGATTTGGCCGCAGAATGTACCGAGATACACGCTAAAACTGCGGCTGTCCTGTGCCTGGCATTTCAGGTAGCCTAGCGCTGTGACAGTCTGACGGGGATCCACAGGCTAAGCTGTTCAGGATAGATTGCAGTACATGTCTCGCTGCGATCTGAACAGCGCGACACTGGTTGGTAGCGGTATGCGAGATGGAAAGAACCCTGGTAGTTGTATGGGTTTGACTTTCCATTTATGTAGCATGCGAATAGCAAATCCGGGACCAATCAGCCGAGTTAGGCTCTCTAGGGCCTTGTACAAAACAGAAACAACGCCTCCTACGCCTTGCAATTTGCAGCATGCTACCGATGCACCCCAAAGCAGCCAAGCTATTACCTCGATGCCGTCCTTACCCCTACTATAATGAACTAACATAGTGGGCCTGTTTCCAAAGGACGCTGTTAATGCAGAAGCACTGTAATAGACTGAACGTTACTCCGTACTGTGATTGATCCGTACAAGCTACAATTTCGAATACCCTATTAATATTGTCAGTACTTCTTCAAGTAGGAGAGACAACGCTATTCAAACCACATTCATAATAGCCTAGCCTTACTGAACCCATGAACTAAGAGGAACACTCTCAACATTTGCAAATGTCAATGGTATCTACAAGAGGTTCTAGCGAGTAGACATTTCCGAGGCTAGACAAATATGAGAGACAGGGGTTCAATGGAGTCTACAGGAGCAGTAATCTCACGATAGACTGGCTGATGCCCCTCTATCTCTCTTTCTCTTTGTACATACAGAACAGGACCGTAAGCAGATGGACTGTGAGGCCAAATCTGGAGTACGGGCGCGGCATGCCTTGGGATTACCTACTTGCTGTAATAGGAAGCTGGAACTGAGCCCACAAACCATCACAATGCTTCGAAGCAATGCTATCACAGATATATAATGGACAAGAAGTCTGCTTCTGAATCCAGACACCATCGCTCTCAACACAAGCTCTCGACAGCAATCAATAGTCAAATATATTCACCAAATACCTCAAATACTCGATTAAATCTATCAAGATGGTTAACAAGGCAATTGTTGCTTCTTTACTGCTTGGTGCCGCTATGGCTGTGCCTTATCCCCCCTCCGCCACAAGCAACCCCAAGCAACATGTTCCTGGCAAGCACGTGTACCCTCACAAAAAGGTTAACGGTGGCAACTACCAGCCATCGCACACTAGCAAGAGCACTGCTTCCAAGACCTCTGCTGCTCCCGCTGTTTACAAGAACCAGGACAGCAAGCGTACCTCTGGCGAGACTGTTAACAACGCTGTGGCTCGTTTCGACAACACAAACATTCTCGATGGTGTTGGCGATGGTGTTGACTCCTATACCCTGTACCTCGGCGATGGCACCACTGGCAGTGGCTGGCCTGACCAGAGCCGCTGGGTGTCTTTCGAGAATATGTTCAACAACTATAAGAACATCATGTTCTCCTCTTGCGAGAATATTGCTGGACAGGCGAATGACAGCGGCCCAGAGGTCGGTGCTATCTGGGATGGTATTCAGCAGGCTGCTGCTGCTACCGGTGTCGACCACCGTTTCATTTTGGCTGTTATTATGCAAGAGTCTGGCGGCTGTGTGCGTGTTCAGACAACCAACTTCGGAGTTCGCAACCCTGGATTGATGCAAGACCATAATGGTGCTGCCACTTGCAATGAGAATGGAAATGTGCAGAACCCTTGCCCTTCAGCCACCATCTATCAGATGATTACTGATGGCACTGCTGGTACTGACTCTGGCGATGGCCTTGCGAATTGCATTAACGAGTCTGGAAGCAATGATGTCTCGGCGTTCTATCGTGCCGCTCGTATTTACAACTCGGGCTCTATCTCTAGCACCGGTAACCTCCAGAGCAATATTGCTACGCACTGCTATGCCAGTGATATTGCTAACCGTTTGACTGGTTGGGTCAATGCCCCCAGTGCTTGCACATGCGACAGCGACCCCAACAGCTGTGGTGTTGTCCCCTTCTAAGCGACATGCATATCTACATTACAGGTAACGGACAATGTTGTCTGCTGTGCTTTGGTTGATGTCTGAATTTATTGATGTCTGAATGTTTTGCTTCGTGGTATCTTATTCATTCTAGGTATATATGTGTACATACTTGGGATTTGTATATAGATTATTTTATCAATGCGATTTTAAAAGCTCTTTGGATATATAAATTTCGGTTAGATTGAACATGTGAATACTTTACGTCCTGTTGATGTCTTGTTACTTATTAAAAGTTTCTTAAGAGTGTAGGGCTGCATAGTTTTAGTAATCTGGATTTGAAATTGGAAGCTGCTGCTAAAGATAACTTGCAAGAATGAAGCCGAGAAGAAATAAACAATGTAAATGCTAGAATTACTTTTTATTGAAGTATACAGAATGTAGGCAGACAGAAAAATACCACTCATTGTGGAATTTTCTTCACTAGTAATATATATATACTGTTTCCATTTTTACTCTCCTAAAGTCCCCGCGGTAACAAACCAACCCTAACGCCTCTCTGACATTTACCCAATTTGTCTTACCCGATACAAATAGAATAAATCAAAATTATTGGCCTGTTAGCCTATCTCGCATTAAGAATAATAATGAAATTGAGATGCCATTCATCTACTAGCAGATTTATTATTGTTCTTGTTTGTTTTGTTGATTTGTTTTATTATTAACATCTACTATATAAGCTTGTTACACCAGCCTTGTATAGACAATAGCACAGCAGGAGCCAGAGGCTTAGTCCCCGTTTGCTACATTTTAGCAGTGTAAAGGAAAATTCTATATGTTACTCTAGTGTGGTGTGTCTCAATCCATTTCATCTAGAGGGAGCCTGTGAGGACTTATCTCCTTTAGCAGTTTCTAATACTATTTATATCCTCTTAAGCTAAACAGGTATGTTAGGTGCGTCTTGCTTTTTGCAAGGTCTCTGTCAATGATAGTGGTGAGGAAGGGTTCAACCATTCTGTATTCTATAAAGTAGCCTTGCTCCCTTACTTTCCTGTACTCGCATTTTCGGTCCAGAGTTGTGCCTAAATCTCTTATAGTACTCATGGAAGTCTCCGTGTCTGGATATTTCGGCCAGGAGCCAGCGTAGGATTGGCCTCGGGAGCTTGAGTTCCGGGGGGTGGGCTTCCGCGGAGAGGCCCCAGCGCCTGTAGAGGGGCGGCCGGGTCCTGTACTAAGAGTCCTCCCACATCTGTTTGATCCTCTTATTATTGTTCTTGGCAACTGCACTTAGTGTATAGATGACCCTTAATTCTTGAATATTATTTAGTCTTTTATTCATCGTCATAAAATTTAGTATCCAATTTATATAGCCTGCATTGGGTCTGCTGTGCTCATCCTAAGGTGGTTTCTTTTGTCCGATGCAGCTATATCCACCCAAAAATTTGTGGAAAAGATTTTCCAGCTCCTTCTATAGCACTTGATATAACCATTCTTTGTTATATGCTGGGACGGCTCCCCTGGTTCTTAAAATACCCAAATCTATTTTTCGTACTGATCGGGGTCTACATCCGCAAAGGTAGTACCAACAGCAACTTCATCATACCAGACTTGGCGGAATCCTTGATTTCCAACCATCTTCTTATCATCATGCCAGCCGTTGGCATACAGTCCTACTCGGAACGCAAAGACTGCATCATCATTAGTTGTCGTTGCGATATTATAATGCTCATACACTTTGTTTCCATCAAACCACATCTTGTAGTAGCCAGAACTGTCGCTAGTCCATTTAGCTTGGATGATTATTTTATGCCACGTGCCAGCAGATACTGTAGCAATATTTCCCGTGCCGGTGAAGGTGCGACTACAGTCAGGCTGGCGGTAGTTGCCACTGACAATTCGAGAGTTCAGCTGGTTTCCCTCCAACCAGATGAGAGACGACGGCATCCAGTCGTCATCATCACAACCAGCGCCAGGTCGATCGGCAATAAATTGGGCGATGTTATATGACTGCTGATCAAATTCCCAGGTTGAAGATAGGCGGAACGTGAAACCGTAAAATAGCTCATCACCGCGTTTATATCCCTGGTTATGGTCCACCTCAGAATGGTATCGACCTGTGTAGCCTGGCGTATATGTCTGCTGCATGAGGAGTGCTGAAGATCCCTTATATGTAATATCAGAGACTTGAAGGACTTGGCCTTTGTTCTCATGACGGACATAATCAAATCCGGCGGTAGTGCCGCTATTTTGGAATGTTTGCGTCGCGATGCTAAGAGGCAGGGCTGCAAGAGCGACGGCGAGAGATTTTACAACAATCATAGTTGATATCTCCGAAAGATTTATAGTTGTAAATACTCAGAAGACTTATACGTGAATTAGGTGAGATATGACAAGTGGAATTGAGGAGGTCCTGAAAGATTTATATATTGTATATGAGCTTGAACTACCATGGCGCAATACTTTTGAGATTTGTTTGGTGGTATGATTTCTTGCTGTATTTCCGTTATAAAGACAGGCAATGGCCCAATCAAGATTCTCGGTATTACTTGTTCCAGACGAACTTCTTCTTTCGTGTTAGCTGCTGCAAAACGCCTATTCCAAGTATTTAGTATTAGAATCATTTTACCACCAATAAACTTCACAATGTCCACATATTGTGCAATCAATAAACCAAAGCTAAAGATATATATATGAAATCTTTGTATATTGAACATAATCGAAGAACGTAGCATTAATATTGAGATATTTACTACGTAAATAACAATAAGAATCAGAGTATTATATATCTTGCTCTGATATTATTAAGCTTACATTTTGCGGATGGCGCGGATATCTTTTATTAGCTCAGGGTTTATGATGTTTATGGTTTGATAAATTTATGTTTCTTGTTTTGGAATTTCAATATTTTTCCGGAGTATGGAATCTATTACACAAAGATAGTACTCTCTGATTTTCAACTATCGTATTGGTGGAAAAAGCTCGGTGTGAAGCGCTGATACCTTGGGCACCAACATTGGGTGGTACTTCGCAACTTCTCAAAACGGCAGGTTCGTATTTGAGTACCCTAGCCACTTCGTATCGATATTCCTGGTTTCTGAGTAATTTCTACTGAAACATTGAGAATAGTTCGATGAGGTAAGCTCACAATTAATAGCAATTTTCAAAGTATTTAATATCTGTATTTTCTCACTCGCTTAATTTCAGAATGCTTTATCTCGTCGAAAATATGCATTTCAATACGTCCAAATAACGCATCCTGTAGCACCCTGTAGCACCTCCAGCCGCATGCCCGAGGATTTTTATATTGCTTGGGCGCTATTGTTTACTGAGAGAACGATTGAAGTGCATTTTCTGCTTATGTGTCTCTCAATCTCTCGATGAGGATCGCTGAAATCAGAAGCAGACCCTTGCTGCTTTTACCCTTAACTGGAAAGAAAATCCCCTCAACAAGGATATTATGCTCTTGGAAAATGAAGCAGTCGCGTCATTTACTTTATAGCTAGATTCATGGCTAACTATAGTCACATCCGGAACCAAAACTCCTATAAAGTTCAAATAATAGAACCTTTACGAGCTTAAGATAACACTAGTCCCACTCACAATAAGGACCGTATTCGTAGGTGGCAACTAGTCTCATCTGGATACGTTTTTTTATAAGTCCCCTCTATGTATAATGGACCATATTGAGCTCCTACAAGACATGAAGTGCTATGGAAGATACTTGCTATATCTGTGTACTATAATTGACGGACCTCCGGCCCCTCTTTCCCTACGGCCCAGTCATATGCTAGTGAAGCTAGTATGTACAATTTAGGAATTGTTGTCTTCGCTAGCTAGCAATTATCCAGTGGAAAATCGACAGAGAGATCCCAGCCCACCATATTGTTGCTCATAGCTCTGGAGGGTATTGACCTCAGTATTGAAAAGTCGGCACGACCTAGGACGATAGGAATTTGGAAACCTGTTCCATCATTCTTTCAGTACGCAATTAACCATAGCATTGTCGTTACACAATGTAAAAAGGGTTCTTTTAATATTAAACCATTATTTACCCATCCCCCGCCACCGTATAATATACATTGAGTTTATCCCTGTGCGTCAAGGTATGTGATTGAACAAATGTAATATTTACGGATGCATAACTATTCAAACACCTTGAATCCTGGTTGTAATAAGGCCTGCTAAAATCATCACAAGGATCATCTGTCAACTTCGACCGCATTCCTCAGCTTAAACCTTTAAATTCGGGTCCAAAATTCATGTTGCATCCCGTGGTCTCTCTATGATAATGATTCTCTGTAGTTGTCACACTAATTGGTATGACTCACTCAGCCTTGTCCATTGCTAACTTCCCCACAAGAGCCCGTCCTGGGCTACCTCCTCGAATCCATTCTTCAGGCTTGAAGAGATGAAACATGCCAACCTGTTGGAGTACAGGTATTGCTGCTCGCAGCGCTGGCTCGATTTGTTTCCGCTGGTCTTCATCGCTGGCATCATAGGTTTTGATATTAACTAATAATGCGCCAACAGTGCCCGTTGGCACCTGCTGGCCATTTGGAAGCGTTACAACCGGAAACGTATTTGCATCCGTACCTAAAGTTTTGTTGTTGATGCTTTGCAAATTTCCAGTGATATTCTCATTTGCTTCCATAGTTGGGTGAGTCTGTTGCAGTAGTGGCTTTAGAGTTTTGGTTTATTCCGGCTATATTCAAAATAGAGTGTAGGAAGAGTTCAGGGCGTTGATGACATTTATAAAAAGCATGGTACTCTCTGCAATCACTGACTATATATGTAAATAGTGGTTTATATAGAATAGGATCCGCAATAGTGCCTCGGACATTTCGCGGTTTCCGCTATATTCCGATACTCCAGTGGATTCTCCGAGAAGTTGGTAATGTAAACATGTGGGGCCTTACCCTGGCGCAGTACTCCGTTATGTATCAGCGTATGATTTACTGCAAAATTAGAGCTAGGTATTTACCTCTGTCGAATTTTATTTCGTTAGTGCAGCCAAAAGAAATTTGGATCTTCATTCACCTTGCTGTTGAAACAGGCTAGGTACTACTGAAGCAAATATATTGGCTGTAAGCTTACAATATTGATCATACAGCGACTTTTGCCTAATTATTCAACTTCGACCTTCAAGCCGCTACTTCGGTATTTGCTATTTTTGTATTTGCTATTTTTAGAGACCTAAGTCTCTCGCCCAACAATTGATTCATACAAAGCTCAAGCTGCATATACAACTCATTTTTCTGTAATGTTGCTTACCTCATCGTACTGGTATTGCACATATGAACAACAACAAAGACCTCATAAAAATGAACACTTGGTTCATCTCCGTAATGACTTACTAGATTCTGTTGCGACCTGCAGCGTGTTATTAAGGCGTTTATTCTTAACCTAAGTCTTTTCTTCCATAGCTCTTAATCGCTGTTATATTCATATTCATCGCAAGATACAAAAAAATTATATTTGGATAGCGCTTCTATTTTAGCTCTGCCTGTCCTAGCAGATTTATAAAAATAAGAGGCCATGTTTTCGCGAATAACCGTCTATATAGACAAAAATGGTTGCTGTATAGAAGTATAAATAAAAACGGTCTTCTATACATCAAGCTGTCACCTCATGCGTTGCAAATCATGGGAAAAGTACATTTCAATAAATGTTACATCATAATGTACTTGACAATTATTAAAGTGATGCGTGACACATAGGTTGTTAGATCCTAATTCAATTCCTTTTCTTAATATAACACCATAGAGATCCTTGTTTTTCTCCTAATCCAACTGTCGTAATTTTCAAGGTTTCTCCTCTATCTGCTGCTTCTAACTCATAATTCCTTAATATGGCCGTTGTTACTTTTAATATGTTAATCATTGCAATGTTGCGACCTATGCACATCCTGTGTCCAGCTCCGAATGGCATTAAATAGTTGAAATTTTTAGAATACCCATCTTTCAACCATCGGTGAGGATTGAATTTATCACAATCCATGCCCCAAATGTTCGGATTATGATGTAGCGCATAATTAGTGATGGATACATTGGTCTGTGATTTTTATCGCATCAGTACAGTATCCATGGACCAATGAATAAATTTGCTTACCCCATGTGGGATAATTTCTCCTGAAACCTCTACACCCTTCTCTGCCACTACTGTTCGAGTAAGTGGCATGGTAAATACTGGTGTGAATCGAAAGTTCTCCCGCACACACGCCATAGTATATGGTAGCTTATTCTCTAACCCAGCATGAGGGTAGGCTCCTTCTTCAAGAAATGGCAACTGTCGTGTCATCTCCTCTACTATTGCAGAGTATGCCCCGGAGTTATGAAGAAGGTGATAAAATAACAATGTTAGCGTACTCGATGTAGTATGAGATCCAGCGACGAGGAATCCAAATGCTTCGGAACAAATATCCGTCATTGTAAGGTTTTGACCTGTCTCGGGGTCTTTGGCCTGAATCAATTTTGTCAGAAGTGTGTTATTGATCGTATCATGACAGTTTTGATTCGTTCGATTCATTTCTTCCATTACACAGTTCTTAACAGTGTTGCGGATGCTTGTCCGGCTTCGAATAAGACCCTGCAGCCAGGGAATTGGGATATAATTTGATAGTTTCATAGTATATGGAAGAAGGAATGGCATCGAACCGTAGAGACAGCCAAGGAAAATATGGTCGTTAATTGGAGGGAGATATTCCTCGTCGTCTTTTACTTGTGTTCCAAATTGGATGTCAAAAGCTAGTTCGCCTAATACATCATATCCGTAAAAGGCGATTATTTTCTTCAGGTCAAACTTTTCTCCTGAGTCAGCGTACGCGTCGAGTTTAAGTCTCATCTCATCAATGTGTCGGTTGAAGATCATTTCCATAGCTGTCAAAGAGGCTGTCGAGAAACCATGAGCCATTTGCCGTCTCCGTAGTGAATGGATCTGGTCAGTGTTAATTAGTGATGATAATAACACGAAGATCAAAACTAACATCTTCGTCCCGATTCCCAAACAAATTAGGAGTAAAAGTTGTAAAGCCGTCAAAAAAAGAACTCTTTTCCATAATTCTTCCAGATTTATAAATTGCTGAAACGGCATCAGGACCCCAAAAACTAAGCTCATTGGGCGCAATCCTCACGATCGGGCCATATTGTTGGTGTAATTTGAGGATCTTTTGGTCGATACTTAAGGACCAAAAGTATGATAGTTTGGTTAGGTCTGTGATGCTAGCCGTAAAATCACCTGGATATTTTGCAAGCGGATGGAAGTATCTTTGATATATGATATACAGAGACAATAGCCCCACCAAACAAAATGGCAATACATACCATACTGGCGTAGTATCCGCTATTAATAGAAACATGGTGATTGTATTTATGAGGGCAAAACGAGGTTTTCTTACCAGATTGTATATGAGATCATAAATATATATACCCAGTCTAGTACACTAGACAATGCATGAGCGGTATTTCTTCGAGCCGTCATGGTAAATCGGAATTTCGCACCCACAGGTGAACAAAGATATAATGCCGTATCTATTCTGAGTTCCGCTTTCGGAATTGCTCCATATTTTTTTAAATTTCAGAATTTCCGACCGATCTTGAGAATTACTCTTGATATTCTAAAGCTTTGAAATCTAGCAAACCTGTAATTATGTTGGACCTGGAAGCCGCTAGAAGCTGAAAGCGCAAGTGAGAGGCCCAGACAAGAGCAGAGGCATTGCTAAACAGCAAATAACCATGATAGAATAACGATGAGTTACTCCGTCAGACGGCCTATGGCAGCAGTGGTATCTGTGGTACGTAATCTATATACTTAGCAACGAATGTTGCAGTACAAAGCTTGATATACATAATGCCACAAGCAGTTGTTCTGCTAGTTTATACTTCCTATTAAGTCTTAAATATGAATTTTGACCTAGCTTCAAGTAACACTTAATTCGACTATTTGTTGACGTTATTCTCATAATGAAATGTATGTGTATCAGTATGCCTTGTCCGCATGGATATAGTTTTTGGATGGAAGAATCTGCTTGTCTCATTCCAAATAACTAGTGAAATTGGAAAACTCGTTGTTTCAACGTTGCTATTTTTAGCTTTATCAATCTGAGTAGAGGATCTTCCTCTTGTTCCGTAGTAGGTAGAAAGTGTTTGTTGGCGATAGGCAGTAGATCTCGGAATGGGCCACGGAATACGCCACGGAATGCGCCACTAGACGGAACAAGCCACCATGATTGCTCATAACTAAGAAGAGACCCAAATGGAGTTATATGCACCAGATCCAGGCAGTACAAATTCTGAGCCATTACCAATGGTAGTAAATTGAAGGTTAACAGATGCCAGGAGATGCAACTGTATCGCCACTAACATTTGGGAAAATATCAACAGTATTGAGTTCTTAACTTAATCCGTAACAATATTTCATATAGCACGCCGCTATACGTGGGGAATCATGCCTTTTACTGACACTCTGGGGGATATCTCTCTGAACACAGTAAGTTGCAAATGGACTGAAGTGATCATTTTCTGATTTATTCAGTGCCACAAAGAAGTACTGCATGTTGTGATCGTGGGTGCAGGGCTTGGCGGTTTGTCATGCGCTATCGCCTGCCGCAAGTGCGACCCGCCCTTGCAAGTAACCATTCTAGAACGCACTGCCGAATTCAAGCCAATTGGGGCCGGAATACAATTACCTCCAAATGCTACTAGAATCATGGAAGATTTTGGTCTCCTGACAAAGTTGAAAGATTTCGGAGCGGTCGTGATGGAAAATCACACTCTAAGGAGATACTCAACCGGCGAGACAATTGTCAGTAAGCCTCTGGGGTTAATGGCAAAGCAGAGATATGGCGCAGAGTGGTTGTAAGTACTCATGCCGCAATCCGCATGTTTCACCTTAATTTTCTTTTATCTTTTTTAATTTTTTTTCTCGAGCGCTAGGGTAATCCATAGGGCTGATTATCAACGAATACTTCTTGAGGAAGCATTGCGTTTGGGTGCTAAGATACGGAATGGCGCTGAAGTTGTTGCTGCTGACTCAGAGTACGAGAGAAAGCATGGGAAGGCCTGCGTTATCTTGAAAGACGAAAGCCAGGTTTATGGAGATGTTGTGGTTGGCGCAGATGGTGAGCATAACTATGAGGTTGAGCTTTTTCCCTGTGAAACTAAAATATGGAAATAGGACTGTGGTCTGTTCTCCGAAACCACGTTCTTGGTCGACCGTCGTTGCCTATCGAAACAGGAGATCTCGCATACCGTGGAACATTTACTCGCAGTCAACTACAGGAATTGAAAGATGACCGAGTGACTGAATTACTGAGTGACTCTAACATCCAGGTATGGCTTGGACCGGAAGCACATGTTGTCTTTTATCCGGTTCGAAATAAGGATGAGTTCAATTTGGTGCTCTTGTATGTATAATTATACGCGATGGAGGAATATAATTGACTATGAGCTTGTAGATGCCCAGACAACCTGCCACACGACGTCCGTACGCTGGATGGAAATTTAGAAGAAATGAGAGAAGAATTTAAAGATTGGGATCCACTGCAAGTTTTAGAGGTTTACTGTTTTGGCGGCTCAGCTAATAGGGATATTATAGGCTTCGGGTTCTAATTTCTTGCCTAAATAGTGCTTTGAAGTGGAAGCTGTGCCATCATGGCGAGCTAAAAACTTGGGTGGCTGTGAGAAATATGAATTTTAGTTGAGCTCTCTTATAATATTAATTGCTGTATAGGGGTCGGTCGCCTTGTTAGGGGATGCGTCTCATCCTACATTACCATACCAGGCCCAAGGAGCAGCAATGGCCGTTGAAGATGGGGCTGTGCTAGGTCTTCTACTGGGACGTCTCCAAAAGAGGAATACAGGCCTTTCAGCCAGTGGGATGATTGAAGCTATCAAATCTACTTTAAAATTGTACGAGACACTAAGAAAACAGAGAACAGCCGTAAATGTTTTGGGCGCGGTTCAAGCCCAGGAATTCTACCATTTACCTGATGGTAGCGAACAGTCAGAGCGGGATAAAATTCTCTCAGAGCTGCCTGCGCTAAATTGGGGGTCACATTGTAAATGGAGTTGGGGAGACGCAAACTACCAACAAGATTTGTTGGGCTTTGATGTTCTTGCGGACGCAACCGCTAAGGCAGCATGGCAATTTAGGTAGAGATTTAAACGTTTCTGAATAGCGGATATTTTAGATACCTTCCGTATCATTATCCCATATGTTAATCGAACATGAAAAAATTAAAGCAGATCGTCTTACTGTACAAGTATACCATCAGAAGATTGCGGGATGATAGATACTTAAATAAATACTACAGGTGGTCGTCACTCACTGGAAGTTTTCTAAGAATTTATGCAATCGTCCATAGCCTTACAGGACACGATACTTTCGTACAATTCGGTAAATGGGTCACCAAACATCTAAATCATCTTCTCATTTTAGACCTGATGCAGGACTTTAACAGGTAGGGCGAATAAATGAGGCAATGGTGGAAAGTACAGACATTACGAACTACTAATAAATACTACCGTGACCTGCTTAAGTAATCGTTTTCAACCTCTCAGGTGAAGTTAAAATCAGCTCCAAAATATAAGGCTGGATCATACCCTGTGTCCAATAGAAAGTCTGCTATACAAATATCATCTTGATTGGAGATTAGGCTGTCTGGGATGGCGTTCATGCCAAAGATTTCCTTCGGCGTATCAGATTGATGGCTTGCGTAAGAGTTACTGATGCTGGGTTCTTCTCCCCTTGAGGCATTAAAAGGACTTGGTGAGCCCATACCGCCACTGTGGTAATCCTGTTCCTCGAAGCTTTGGGATTGATTTAGCAGCCCACGTTTCAAGAGTATGCTTCTAGGGACTGAGAAGCTTTCCCAAAGCCGTCGGCAGGCTGGAGAAAAGGAGCAATATGACCGAATGAGATTAAAAGCTTCAAAAACAGTATTCATCAAAGAGTCTTGTGAGAAGGAATTTGACCGATCATTGACTATTCCATGGCCTTGTAGCTTACCACATTGAGCCAGGGTCAAAAAAAGAACTGAAATCGCTGACGAGAGGAAATGATTCAATGTGACATGATGTTTCCTGTAAAGGTCGCTATGCCGGTCGAGTTCAACCATCTTTCGAATAGTGTCTCCTGAAACCTCCACTGCCGTTGCTATCCGAGTAATATGAGCTGCAGTGCTCTCTCGTGAGAACAAAAGGGGTCTCAAAATGAGAATCCGGATCTGGTTGGCTCGAAAGTAAAGAACTGCGCTCATGAGTAATGTGGCGCAAGTCCTTCGCACAGATTGGCCGGGGACAGGCGTGGGAAAGCTGATTCCGAAGTTTTCCGGCTGAAGGTTAGATGGAAGATTCATTTGCCAACTCTTTACTTCATCCTCCAATTGATCAAATATAGCATCATCGAAATCTTTGACCTCCCCGCACGTATCTACCACCACATTCCAATGACGAAAGCCAAAGTCGACGTACGAAACCATCGCGTTGAGGTATTGGTAGCGGTCCTAGGAATCAAAAAGTGAGAAACAGTTAATGGAAATCAGATGGCCTATACGAACCACTTTAGGAATGTCAATATTGACGTCTCTGAGAGCGCAAGGGAGACCAGCTGCAAAGCTCATCTGGCGATCTAGAATAACTGTTGTATAAACCAATACAGAGGCTATTTCCCTTTCGGGCGGTAGAGAAAAGCGGCATAAGAAGGTTTGTTTCTTGTGAATACCCATCTCCAAGATCAGTCGAGCAGTTAAGGCAAAGAATCTTGAGCTTAACCGGCAGTCATCATTGAACCAGTGATAAACTCCCTGTCCGATTCAGTGATGGCCTTGACTAAAGAACAAGGGTATACATACAATAAGTACCAGCAACACTAGACGTTCCAGCTCTAAATCAATACTCAAAACATTTCGAACAACCGAATCTTGCATGCTCTGAAAAATTTCGTCGGCAATAGGATGAGATCCCCCAGCCTCAGATAGTAATGCAACTGCAATGGCGAGTTGTATCACATTAGTATCGTGATTAGGGAGAGATTGTGTAGACTGTTTGGGTGAAGCAACTGGAGGCCTCGTCCAAATCACCTTGGCCTGTTGATATAACTTTGCCATGTCTATGAACGGATGCATAATGCCAAACACATCATAGTAAACACGAAGCAGGCGGAGAGCTTCCTCTAATTCCATGGATTGGTAGAGACTGAATTTGATAGATTGAGATATTCGACCTGGGTTTGACAGAAGAATTTGGTTTGTGGAAGCGCAATTATGAGAGCTTGAAGCTTTTTCATGAGGGTTAAAATAACCTGAGTCTCTTGTAAGATGTTGCAGAATTAGACTTGCAACACTGAAACCAAAGCTAGAGCTGCTAGGTCCACAAACGTCAGGTAAGGATGACAGCGGAAAGAGGGGTTTAGTTCTGTGATCATCAAAATGTAAGGTGGTAGCTACAGTTTCGCTAGGGCTGCTAGACAGTGAGTCGTTTTGTACATAGCAGCGCCATATAGCACGATCTCGTATGGTGGGTTGGTGCTGTACAGATGATGTCTGCGGCCCATTATTCGCCCTAATAACGACGTTTCGGTTTAGCTAATATTTAAACTTAACTACAATTTAAGTATAAGTCTTACTCCGTGTTGGCAGTATCTTCGCGGCTGCTACACCCAGGCCTCTGCTTCTTAATGGTAAACGCTCTCTTTAGTGTGTAGTTAGATGGGGAAGGGTAGCGACAGTCGATTGAACGCTTCTCGCAATTATGACAAGGAGTATTGCCATTGCAACGGGTTTTGCTCTTCCTGCAGGCGGTACAGGCTGCTGAAACATATTGAGCTCGTTTGCGATGTTCCAAAGCTTTCGCTCGGGAGCGTGGTTTCGGCTGGGACTGCATATAGACACTAGACTGGAATTGTAAGGAACGCCAAGTGCGTGAGTGTGACAACAGATAGTTAATTAAGATTGGGCTAAGGGATTGGTCTTTTCGATTAGGAAATTCTATCCGGGGACCCCGTGATATATGTCATAATGCTAGTGATGCCACATAATGCTTGCACTATTTTACGGGGTACTCCGCCTCCATGGGTTCTCCACCACACTCGAAAAACGCAGCTCGCCGGTAAATTACATTGATTACCATTGGTGCGAAGTTACTAATTTTGACGTTGCTTTTCAAAAGCGGGGAAAGGCTGAGCATTCACGGCAACACGGTTTTCGCCTACAGTATGGATTCTCTGCCATGCAGATACAGCCGAAATAGGCCGGACCTACGGAGTATAGTGTTTGCCGAGGTTTACAGAGGGCTGCCACCGCTGAATCATATTGGAACAAATACCCAACTCTGCTCTTACAAACCTATATGTACAGATATCCTCAAACCACTGTACCCAACGAATTAGAATACTTTTTGCCATCTCAGATAGGACATATTGAATTACTCCCGAAGAGGGGAACATCACCAAGCATCTCTCTCTTAGGACATCAAATAGTCAAGTGCAATTCCTATATTGCTCGGATAGGAATCACGTATGAACCACATTATTGAACTCCGGTAAGTTTTCGGCCTCACTTGCTGATCTTGTACAAGATATTCGCATAACATTTGGGCTGCATGGGCGATCTTAGCCCTTGGGTTGCAGGGGTGTGTCAATCTATCCATTGATCTTGGTAAAAAATAAATACAAAACAAAAACAAAATAAAACAAATTGCGTTCATTTGCCAGTAAAGTGTCTAACTATGATAAATACGTTGGATATTGATCCTTTGCACTTGTAGTTATTTCCCAACCCTGCAATTCGCTGTTAGTCAAGATATCTCTCCATGAATATACTTCTGCTTACCGTGCAACAAGCTTTTTAGCGCTAACTTTTCCATCAAACAAGGCCTGCACTCCGCCAGCAATGCTATCCAAGCCATTTGGAAGCACCTCGACAGGATGTGGCCTGAATTTCCCTTCTGCCAATAGATGACTCAGGTATCTATAGAAAAAATACGCAAATTCCCCATCAGCATACGCTTGCTCTTCATTAATAAAATTGTGAGAGACGTGGTAAGCGGAGGAGACGAATGTGCGAGTAAACTTGACGTTGTTTGGGAAATTCCACGACTCATCAATTGGGGGGTCCACCATGTTAATGTGGCCGCCGCCCGACGAAAGAAGAACTTCAGTGATGCGCTCATAACTGCCGTGCCCGGATACAGCGTCAAATGCAATTTTTATATCCGCAGATCCAGCAGCGTCAAGGATTTGCCGAGTTATATCGCCCTTTCGATAATCGATTATATGATCCGCGGCATTAAGCGACTGGACATAATCGATTCCATTGCCAGCGACAGTGATAATTGGCCCAAGCCTACTAAGTTTAGCAAGCTGGAGGGCGTACGCTCCAACAGCAGTGGCGCCGCCCCAAATGAGTATTGGCGTCTTTGCCGTATCACTTCCCGTTGCACCAATAGTGGTCGGGAGGGGGACTCCTAGATACTGATACAGGGCCAGCGCCGCTGTCATGAAAGATAGAGGAAGCCCCGCGCCCGACTCAAGAGAGATATTTGGTGGTAGACGGAACGTGGTTGAAGCTGGGACGACTGTATACTCGGCATAAGTTCCATGAGGCTGGAACATTCTGTGGAAACCCGCTACACGGTCGCCCGGCTTATATTCAAATACGTCGGACCCCACAGCTTCGATCGTTCCGGCCACATCATCGCCGGCATTGATTGCATTTGACTCATCCCGATTCTTAGTGATCTACCAAAGTTAGCTTATGAACAGGTGAGATGACAAGTTGTTTGCTCGACATACCTTCCAATCCTTGGGATTTAGCCCAGTGTATGCAACTTTGATGAGAACATCCTTAGGTCCAGGCTTCCTAATAAGGCATCAGTACGGATTAATGATTTCAACGTTTTAAATCAAATGGCTCACGGAATATCAGTTTCTCTCACAAAGCCGTTATAGGCGGGCTTTCCATATATAAATAGCTCTTGCATGTTGGCTGCCCTGATTTAATGTTATTTAAGCTATGGATCTGGAAAAAAGCGTGCGTGTTTGTTAAGAAGATATGTTCGGGAGAGTTGTAGAGTTGTAGAATAGAGTTGTAGAATTGAGCTGTGAGTGCTGGTTTTGAAAAGGTAGAACTCGTTCATATATATACTTCGTAAGATATATATATTTAGTAGGATAGTATCTTGAACGAGTCTCTGGCTTGCTTTGATTTAAGTGCCGACATCATGAACGCCGACAAAAGCCCGTTGGTGAGAATTTGCTGACAAGCAGATATGTCGTCATTATTTCGAAGATAGGTCGGCATTGCATGCCTTTTCCCCCAAAAAGGGCATGAAACGCATTACTAAAAATATCTAATGACCGAGGTTATAGAAACCAATAATATCACTTTTTTGAAGGCGGCTTGAAAAAAAAAAGCCCCCCGATTCTAACCTCTTCGAAGTCGGTTCTCTGTATTAGCGTGAGGTCTAAGGACACGGCGAAGATAAAATTTGTCAGCTGCGCTGACCAACTTTTATTTGTAAGACTAACTCAAATGCCGAAGAGCCATCAAACAGCTCCTCAAATAGTCCCAGTAGTCAAATCCAATTTATGTCTACAATAGCGAACGAAATAATTCTTCCACCAATAGATTTAGTCAAACAAACAGACTTGCAATTATTGTTTTCTTCATATGGCTTTAGCAGAAGTAAGGCCTTGATCGCTACGCGTATCATATATTTATTCTTGGCCGATGATAATAAGTTACTTATGCGTATTTCTGTATTAAAAGTGATTAAAGTATGAGGCCCAACTGCTGATTAACTGAGCAGACTGTTATGTCACGTTTCGGGGACAGTATTTCAGCGGCACGATATAGTTCGTCGCCGCTATTCATGGTATAAATAAGAAATTTCAACTATCATACCATATACCTTTCCAGTCCACCCTTATATCGTAACAAATATAGTGTTACAATGCTGAAGCATAATATGCATTTACGATTGATAACAAATAATACTGATAAATCGCAGTTTGCTCTTTTGGAGAAAAGGGTGCAATCGCATCATGTATGACAAGGGCACCTGTATAAAGGCTTAAAGCGTGCCTAGTGCTCGGCACAATATATACTAACAACATGTTGCGTTGGAAATAAGATGAATTGGTTTTGAGCTAGGTCTCTTAATCATGCAGGCACACTCACAACCCTAACATAGAAGATCATTTACGTCCGAAATCGTCCGCATCATATCCTCCCAGTGGTGCATAATTCATCGACTTGCTTCGGCTGATCTACAACAACAGCGCCACAAAAATGAGGGTTCCAAAGGGACAATAGTTCAGCAATAATAAAGGGTAATTTTATCTACTCGACTAATCCTAGAACAGTAGCATCAAATTGTGCCATAAGTATGCTACTTGATATCGTATATATAACCGCATGTTAGAGATCAAGAGAAGAGCCGACCGGACCGGGTTGGATTATTTTCGCTTTTTAAAGGGAAGAGGATAAGAATTTTAAAATTGAGTTCCAGCTTGCTCTGTGCATGACTCCAATCAATAGTGCGACATGAGCTATTTTTGAAGCTTCGGAATGTGCGGCAAAGACATTTATTTCGAATAAGTTGAGTCAATTGGGCTATAATAATATTCGAATATGAAGATATAGGTGATCTGATGACCAGCCAACTCCTAATCAGTTATAAACAAGAGTTACGTAACCGGCGGGAGCATGCTAGCAAGATACAGTTGTATGTCGTATTGCCAGATGCCCAACATCTACCAGAGATATCTTAATTAAAAAGGGATTTATATATATGTTTACCATTTCTCTGGGTCAAGTCTGTAAAATATCATCTCGGACATCTTGCTATTTGATCACAGTAGAAAGTCTCGCAATATCATGCCGTGATCTCATATGTGGTACTATGCAATTCCGAGGCTCCTATTTGCACAGGCGATTGAGGTAGCCCAATCAAATACTTGAAGAAAAGCAACCAAAGATTACATGCCTACTGATAATTTCTGGAAAAGCTCTAAATTTCTTTGGAATTCTTATTTGACATACTTTATGCGAATGTAGCTAGAGCGTTACCTGGGCTATCGCAATGTCTGTATACGTTTAAGTACAATTAACTCATAAAAATAACTGATACAGCTGTGACTTGACATCTTCAAGTGACGGCAAAAATCAAGTATCACACTATAATTAGCGACAACAACAATTCGAAATCCAGGGAAGATACGCTTAATAAATGAACCAAATAGATATACCAATAGTTATAAAATTGTTCGGAACAGGCTCAAGAACTAAAGGACCATTCCTCCCCTTATAACTCATAGCTTAGCCATTTCTATATACTATGTCTAGTATCTTGAATTTCTTCAACTGTTCAATGCCTAGTACAATTGGTAATTTATATCTGGCTAGACATCAGTCAGATCACATTTGATTTTGGCAAAATTGAATAGTGCTGTGCTGCCGTATTTGTACAACTAATAATGATGAGGAGTTGACGTGCTAAATAGATATATTGTAAGGTTTAAACAACGCTCTTCATCTTTGTTTACTTGCGTTTATAAATATGCCAATTTTCTTGATTAGCAGATTTCTGATCCTGATTTAAGACTTGTAGTATTTTGCGACTAGCCCCTGCCTGGTCATTTTTTCAATAACTTTACCTAAATAGCTCAATCCTGGCATTCTTTCACTCATACATCTCTTCCTTTCATGAGTCGTCTTTAAGTGAAAATTTATATTTTACAAGTCGCAATGTGACATCATTACTAGGCAAATGGGCTGACGGCCCCTTCCAGCTTATTGGGCGACGAGAGATATTGTGATCTTTGTCCTACTACTTTCCCAAATCCCTTAGCGCTGACACATCTTTAGAACGATCATCCAGCACACTATATCGCCAATGAGATGGCCTTCGCTCACAACGCTATGCTACGCGGCCTAAACGCCATCTATTTACAAGCACCCTACATACCAGAGAATGAAGCGGCTGACTTTCTGTTCTTTGTTAAGTAGTGGGCCAGTTGGGTACAAGACCACCACATTTTAGAGGAGACGCAAATGTTCGCAGGCTTCGAGCGCATTCCTGGGATCAGGCCTGGGCAACTTTCACACAATATCGAGCAGCACCACCTGTTCTCTAATGGCCTTAAATATCTCAAAATCTACGCCATGAGTACAGCTGTGGTCAAGTATAACGGCACAAAGGTGCGTGAACTCATTGACAGTTTCGCCACATGCATGCGCGAGCACCTGGTAGAGGAGATCGACACGCTCTGGAGCCTTGATTGCTGCGAAAAGGGCTAAGAAAAGAACTTACTAAAGGTATATAAACACTGCGAAGCAGAGGCCGACAAGCAAGATAAAACAGTCGTGCCACCCATGGTTCTTGGGCTCTGCGACAAGACATTCCAAGGCGGCAATAGCTGGCCGGTCGTGCCCATGGGCTCAGAGTGCATTGTGCACTGCATATTCCGCTAGAAGCACCGAGGAGCTTGGAAGTTTTGGCCATCTAACACATTTCGGCAGCCGAAAAGGTTACCATTTTTGGGGAATGAGGAATATGTTATCACTTGAGCTGGTAAAACATAATGAATGTTGCATGGGTGCAGCACCGCAACCAAGAATTTACTACCGGTCGCAGCAAGTTTTACATGAGTTCATTGAGAAGTGATTCGATAACCATCACTTATGTACTCTGCCGCATTATATACTATTAAGACGGAATAAAGGTGAAAGTGAAGCTTTGTGACGAGTGCTGGACTAAACTCGATTCGGCTGTAGATTTGTATACGAAGTTTTATACTATGGTACTATACGCCCTAATGCGGGGGATGTGGGCAGGTAAGAGCAGACATCATTGATGAATACAAATATCTACCATACGCAGAAATCAGCTTATGCTTTACCGATTGACTCCTCGGTGACGCCACCCTATCTTCCAATCAAATCCAGTAAGAAGTAATCATAAAGAGACGACTCTGGCGATGCAGCGGTCTGGTAGAATTACAGAAGGCTTGAGCAGACTTTGAGTTGGGAACTAGCCTTTCGTCGAAAGTAAAAGGCTAATCTAATACCCCCGCAGCGAGCCAAATAGAGGAGACCACGCTTCACACTGGATGGAAAAGGAAGTGTGAGGAATAATGAATAGTCACTGAGTGCAAGAAAAGGTGTACACTAGCCATGTACTGGGGTTCCTGGACTTCTGATGTATCCTGCGGAACAGCTAGATGTTATTTCTAGATCAGCAAACAAATTTATCTATCAGATCCAGGAGGTTTCAGTTGAAATTTTCAATGTTTATCCTTATAAATCACTGCAGTCAGTCGAGAATGAAAACTACAAGGTAATTGTGCCGTGACTAAAACAACCTATATAGGCAATGACTGCTTAAACCAAGGTCGGAATCGCCCAGTCAATCCACTGACTTTGAGAGAATGGAAAGTCGCTCTGGAAAATCGCCGTATTTGTCGATCTACCTAGCAAGAATTTCTGAACGAAGGCTGTAAGTTGAGATTGCTGGCTAGCCGGGAATGCACAATGGGCATGAGCTCCAATTTGAGAATAGCCCATATTATCTGGGACGCCGAGAGCTTGCCATGCCATATGTGCCGCTGTCATACACCCAAAACAGCTCTGCGGACCCAGCCAATCAATATTGTTGTCAATGACGAATAGACCTCTGGGGGCAATCAAGGCGGCTAGCGAGTGGTGGTCAAAGGGTAGTGTTGATACTTGGTTAACGTAGCTATTAAAACTAGTCGAAAACCAAGGATCCTCACCAATGATCTCTGATGCGGTCTGGATGTTTGCTCCCTGTGATTTTAAATAGTCAGAAATTCTCCAGCAGGCGGATCCACCAGCGCCTGATTCTTGGGGAAGTGTTAGTGCGATGCGGTTATCAAATGCTCCTGCAACCATGGCCCCCTTTCCATTTCGTGAGCATCCAGTCACACCAATCTTTGTGGTATCGATTCTCGCAGCTGTGACATGTTCAAGAGCGTCAATAACCCGGCTGACTCCCCAAGCCCACGCTGTCATGGCACCTGCAGAATGACCTTTTCCGTATAGATCATAGAATTTGCCTTGACCTCGGCTACCGGTGTTAACTTGGGCTGCCATGTCGTCATTATTAAAGTTGATCATAGCAACGCCCGCAGGGGCGGGCAGACTACCGCCCCCGTAGCCAATAATTGCAGGATACGGCGCGGTTCCAGAAGATGGATAGGTGATAGTAACCGAAAATGAGATGGACTTCCCAGAATCTCCACAATTTATCTTCAGGGTATTCCCGGAAAACGATGCAGTGAGAGTCGCGGGAGCTCCCGGCAGGGTCCCAAGCTCATATTTTTGGAGCAGCTGTGAAATTTCTGTTTGGCGACACAAGAAATGCTGTTTTGTAGTTACTTTATCGCCATTAAACATTGTAAATAGGTCATTCAATTTAGAGTTGGCCCTCAAAGTTATAGAGCCTGGTAGATTGGAGCATGTGGTCGGACTTGTTGTCGTAGTTCTTGTCCCAGGAGCTGATGTTGATGTACCTGTTGCAGAGGTGATCAAAGTGGTAGTTGGAATAGTCGATGAGACTTGTGAATTAGGGATGCATTGGGCATAGTAAGAGTTGTACGATACACAAGTCGTACCCGCAACACAAGTTGTCGGGCCCGACCAGCCGATTCCCCCACCTATGAGACACGTGAGCCTAATTTTCCTCAGTCTTTAAAATAGGATTTACAGACACTGTCCCCAAACTTGAGATTGAGCCACAATAGGCATGGCTAGAAGAAGAAGAAAAAAAAAGTGACCGGCCATATTCTTATTTATCAATTATCATCGGAATACTTTCAATATGATGTTAACACTCTATTAATCAGAACGTCCCAGAGTCTCCTTTATATTCCTATGGAACCGCTCGTCCGGCCGCCTAATTAATGACCTTTTGCTGTAACATTGTAAATATAGAAGACTTCACATTCATTCTCTCAACTATAAAGTCTATGGAGCAAAATCAGTTTTGGTCACTGTTACATGGACGATGTCCCGTAGAGCCGAATATTCCACAAACCCGTTACACATCCGCAGCGGAGAACGGCTAAATGCGATCGGTCATTCGGAATAAGATTTATCTCCGTATAATTATGAAAAGGACGGCCTGTGGAATCTTTTACACACTGTTTAATAATTTAGTGGCATCGGAAGACTAACTGGAAGCGATTATCATCAACATAATAAAGAGCCTAAAAAGCGATTCTGGGCCTAGGATTAAGAATATCGGCTAAATAAGATGCTACAACACCTCCATCATATATTATTAGCATGCCTATCAGTTTGAAGAACAGTAGAGATCTAACTTGCCTGATTTGTATTAGCGAAATATAAATAATAGCTTACGGTATAATAATATGGAAACTTACTCGGCGCTGTAATTACAACCCTCAACAACCGTAAAACCTTAGAAAATATCCTTATACCTAATCTTAAGACTAGTATATGTATATTTCTAGCATAAGTTATAACCTCGCAATGTTTATGCATTTATAACCGGGGACTAAAGAATCAGAGTCCAGAAAGTCTGAACATACTATCAGCGACTGAGATAATTTACGCATATAAAACTTGAACGCTATCATAATGATAACAAATTCTGTCTTTTTCCGTATAGGTAGAGAAAGTTCTTGATTGATACTCCCATAATTGCCAATTTTAAGGTAAATATCAAGCTGTAATTTGCAGTAATTATGAATCTACATCGTTGAAAGCATGGGCTTTCTATTACCATGTGATAATATTCTTTGTGCACTAGGCTTTATCATTGCTAAGTCATATATCTCTGCATAATCGGCTAGGCCGGATACCATTAGTGTTTACTACCGTTGAAGGAGGATAAGATGTGTTGAGCGTTCTCATGGTCCATTGGTAAGAGCGTCGCTTGGCTCAATGCAACATGAGTTGAGGAAACCACGCATAAAGGGATGCCAGGGGTTTTCAATATAATACCTGACACAAAAGTCCTTCCTGTTCTGTGAAGAACGCCTGAACCAAAAGAAACCTATAAACATCGTTTATTCAGCGTTTTTATGCACTAACTAATTCGTAGGTAAGGGAATATACACGTTGTTGTTTCATGAGAGTCATAATGGCATGGTGGATCCCCATTAAATTCGATGGTTAATAACATACTTTAAGAAACAATCCGGTTGACCACAATAAAAAATGTTTCAAGGATAAGCATAATACTATATATTCCACGCATATAATTCCGGCTGCGCTACGAAAACGGCGGTAGTTTCCGATGATGTGTGGCTTGCATGACATTATTACTTCGCAGTTGAGTTTTTTTCGAGATCAACTAATAAAAGGCCCTTATTTGAGTAATTTTCTCAAAACCCCTGTTAAAAAAATTCATACTGTGAAATATGTTCGCTGGCCTCTATATGTCTATTAGAGTTCATTCAACACCCCACGACGGTCAGCAATTCATTCTTCTTTTCCAATATTCAAGGAACTCCATCTTATTTAATGTGTGTCATTACGTGTGCAGTCTTGTAGCAATTAAGAGTTGGAAGTATTTTATTAGAGTTAAGGATAAATGTAAATATAAATCTGGGCAAGAAAAGTACCATTTAGCCGCTGGTGAAGCGAAGTGTGTGTAGCACTGGATAAATATCCTTACTATAAATGCAATGCACGATTCTTGGCATCAGAAGGACATTCCCAGCTATTCTTCAGTATTGTTTCAGTACAGAGGGGAGTTTTCAGAGATCAAAATGGGTGTGGAGGCGACTGATCAAAATTATTGCTATTAGGATAAAAAGGTCTCGCACGGGTAAAAGCCTCGCGAAAAACACAGAATATATGCGATCTGGTAATTACGAAACTTCTCGCAGGCGATTGTAATATCACACCGTACGTAATGTTTTTTTTTTTTTTAAAAAAAAAAAAAAAAAAAAACCCCTCTCAATCAATTAATATAGACAATATGGTTTCTTTCAGAAGATTCGTGATTCTAGTGAACGCTGCTACTTTATGCGTAGCACAGTCTACTATCACGGTTAACATTGGCACCAAATATCAACAAATTGATGGTTTTGGCTTTTCACAAGCATTTGGGCGCGCCAGAGAATTCCAGAATGCCAACGCTAGCACCCAAAAGCAGGCTCTAGATTTTCTATTCAGTACTAGCACTGGCGCCGGCTTCAGTATCATCCGGAACCGTATCGGTTCGGGTGGTTCTGGAGACAGTATTGAGCCAAATAATCCTGCGCCACCATCCGCGACACCGGGCTACGTTTGGGACAGTAACGACAGCGGCCAGTTGTGGTTCACGAAATAGGCTGCTTCATATGGCGTCAAAACTATATACGCTGACGCATGGGGTGCACCTGGATTCATGAAAACGAGCGGTTCTGACTCCTCCCCAGGGTAAGTGAATACACTATCAATTGTTTTATTAAAAGCGGTGCCGAAATTGATAATTGCTATTTGTGGAACAGGTATCTCTGTGGCAGTACGGGCCATTCTTGTTCATCTGGCGACTGGAGACAGGCGTATGCAAACTTCCTTGTGCAATACATCGAATATTACTTATCGGCGGGCTACACCATAACACATCTAGGATTTCTGAATGAGCCGGATTTTCAAACAACATACTCACAGATGCAGATCAGTTCAAACGCCCAGGAAGCCATATCATTCATCCCTATTTTATATAACACGGTGAAGGCTGCTGGCCTTAGCACGAAGATCACTTGCTGTGATGCCGTCGGCTGGGTGACTCGGAGCACTTATACAACCAACCTAGTCAATTCCGGTTCGACTCAGTATCTTAGTGTAATCACCTCACACTCATATAGCGCAGACGCCACTTCTCCACTCAGCCAAACCTCATTACCCAAATGGAACACCGAAGGTGGGCCAAGCTCTGCATTTGTTACTACATGGTATGGCAGCGGCGCTGCCAACGAGGGCTTTACGTAGGCCAACAAGTTAGCTGTTGCTCTGGTAAACGCACAACTCTCAGCTTACCTTTATTGGGAGGGTTTTGAGATCCAGCAGTCACAGTCTGGTAGCCACTTAATTGACGCGCTAGACGGCCACACCGTCAGGTATATTCTGGGCATTCGCCATGTGGTCTCGATACATTCGCCCTGGCGCCTACCGAATCGCTACGTCGGGGTCAATACCTAATGTTATAGTTGGTACTTTCCAAAACGCTGATCAGTCCTTAATCCTTGTATTCACAAATAATGGATCATCCACGCAATTAGCTAGAGTGGCCTTCATCGGCTTTTCACCAAGTTCTGCCACTGCATACGTCACGGACAATAGTCACATCTTCTCATCTACTCCTTCGGCTCTCGCTGGTAGTGTCATTACGGTTTCTGTGCCTAGTAAGGGCGTCGTCACGGTGAAGCTAACTTGAAAATCATAGCATAAGTACAAACTTGTTCGTTGGAGACGAAGGCAGGCAAGAAGAGGGATCAGTAAATTTAGGATGGGGCTTAGCAGTCAGAATTCTCAACTGTTTATATAGCTACGAGTTTGGTATCATGAGGCAAAATGTCAACAATAGGGGACATCCATGGATAGCAAATATGGACTGGAAAAATTTCCTTCCAACAAATGTGTAAACATGGGGCCGGCCACAAAGTATTAAATAAAAGTGCCAATACTAACACGGAGCAAAACGGGAAGATTTTGCAACTGGGATGTATTTTAGGCTTCTGGGACGAAGACATGATCATTAGAAATGGCTCCCAATTGTCTTCTAGCATACTTTTAAGAGTGGGATGTAGCCAAGAATTACCATGCGTCTCACAGATTCGCGTCTTTGTACAAAATAGTCACGGGCTAAAAGCATAAAATCACTTCAGTAACCCGTCTAAGTCATGAAGGAGATTTTAGGTATAAACAAATTAATTATCTCCAAGAAGCCTTCAAGCATAACATATGATCCAACGGCGCTCAAATTTACTTTCTGTTTTCAATATGTGATATTCACATGAGATAACCATCCATTCAGATCTATCCATGGAAACTTCCATAGAAGAATATTTTAAACTCTTCCAACACCTTCACGTTTCCATTGAAAAGAGGAAATTCAAGTATGGTTGAAGACATATGGCTTCGTACTTCAGGTTCATCTACTAATGCCCAATACACTATAGCAAATGGCGACGGTGGAATATACCCTCCATTCCCACAATATCCTTCTGATTGTTTCATAAGATGCTGTGTGATTCTGAACGCTTCAACGGCAGGCTGGTATTGGAATTTGATCTGATGAGGGAGTAGAAGCCCAGTTCTATTCGCACCATGAGCCGTTTGAGAGATATATACCATCTCCTCTGTTGAACCTGGTTTTTGCTTTATCTGAAGATGCAGGATAGCTTTTCTCAACTGAAAGAGCTGTACTAAGGCTGCGTCATAATATAGAATTTCCAGCGCCAGAGATGTGGAACTGAACTCTATGGATCTGGCCAAAGTGTCACTTAATGGCAAAACTCTGTCAACACCGTCAGCATGTCTGACTGCTTCCCATGAATCATTAGGATGTTTGAGATGCCATTCGATCCGCCATTTGTAAAGTTCTAGTATAAGAAAATCGATTTTGTTCCTAAACTTTTCGCGGTCGCCTTGAGTATCTAGATCTTCAAGTAATCCGGGTATGTCAATTATAATATTGACCAGTGTATCTTCTGTTGTATTTAGGTTATGTTTCCATGGGACAGACTTCCATGATTTATTTTCAAGAAAAGAACGTTGACGGTTTCGAGCTCCCCAGCATGTCTGGTGTTTATAAATTCAGCGGGCAATCTTTCGACATAAATCTAATGAACTAGTCGAGCTACTTACGTGGAGAATCCTACATGATCGATATATAGAGAGTAGGGGAACTTGTTCGAAACATTCGGGCCCACAGTATTGTAATATTTGGTTCAAACCATTGATGTGAATATTGCCTGTGCCGTCTTCTACAGACCACTTGGAAAGTCAGTATAAGTCCAGATATCCAAGTGATAGTTCATTACCTGCATTATACATAGCCATCATTAAGATTGCAGGGATCAATTGGGCAAGTGCTGTTTTATCCGACTGTTCAATCAAGAACTGAATTTGGTGTAACGCTTGTGCATATAAAGTTTGAGCTTTTATTAGTAACGTCTGCGCTCTGAGTTCTTTTCCCATACATCCATATACCATGGCCAAGCTACAGGTTCTGTTAATAGTAGGAGAGCCAAACTCAGTCGCTCTTCTCAACATGGGATACCAGAAGGGTGCCCATCGATATAGTGTGATGAAACGTGATTGAATCAGTTCATCAACCTCTACTGTAGCTACTTTAGGAAATAACCCAACTGTCGGGGCATTGGACATACGTAACGGTATCGCAAGCTGTCTGGCATCTTCATGGCTCATAGCTGTGTAATGTTGCATTCGTAAAACGGGTTTGTAGCCATAACAATAATGACCGGAACGGAAACATTGGCCACACCACGGTTTGGCTTTATCTACTTAGGACAACATGCGTTAGATGGACTTAATTAACAAAAAGACACCAAACAACACCTTACCACACTTCACACGCCTCCTTCGGCAAGTATGGCAGTAGCCACTGGTTGGTTGCCGTCCCATGTTTGCAATGAGTTGATCAGCCAGCACTCTGCAGGACCCGATGGTGGGAGTAAAAGTCTGATAAAGTGCCTGGAAGAAATATTAAGCAATTATTAGTTTTAGCGCATCTCAATGATGTCTTTCCCAAACACAAACATGATTTTATAAATGATTACTCCGTATGACACTCCGTAGATACTACTGATTTGTCATGCTTTGTCATCCGCCATTACCAAACAGATGTTGCTGGGGCTCATTCTTAGTCGGATACTCAAAGCGTCAGGTACGGTTGGCAGCATTGCAACTGCCCACAATAATGATACGTTGCACCAAACTGCAATGAAATGACTTGTAAGATGTTCTCTACGGAGTATTACATCTTCCCTTATCACTAGAAGTAACCCCGTACAGACGGATAATTTCGTAGCGTAAGGGTATTGCGAGGCTTCCAGATGTTGATTCAACTTATTTGGTGAGCGTGAACACATGCATTTGTCATGATGTACAATCCGTCTGATATATACTTTACTTTCTAAATATCTAACCCACTCAATGTTTTGATACGTGTATGGTGTACTCCGTATACGACAAGCATTAACCCCGTTCGTTTTAAGGCATAACCATAGAGTCATTATGCATTGTTGAATCATATACTAACGAAGACTTACGCAAACTATTGAAAGCCAAAATGCCCAGGATATATTTTATGGGAAGGAAATGAATCTATCGTTCGACCCAACACAGATTTTAATATTGAATGTCGATGAATCAACGTTTCTATGACCATAGAATCCAACCTTACACCAAGTAGGCCGAACAAATGTTAATTGAAGAATTTATGAGCTGTTTCTCCCTGTACAGAGTAGCCTAGGTTGATTTGGTAGACTGATCTCACGCAACCACTTTGGCCTCCATCATATATGTGGAGAAATGTTCTACTGGCCGTGGGATGACCTATCTCAAATAGGCTAGTTTTGTCGAGATGCATTAGCGTTGAATTCGGATCATACTCTTCCAGGCATTTGTTAGGCAGCAGAACACGATGGAACAAAAACAGCATTTTATCGAGTGTTAAATATTCTTAGATTAGATGCAATGGCCTATAACATCAAAGGAGGTATCAAGGGGTCCTTACTGATAGTGTGCCATTGCCTTGCGAATTGCGACGCTGATTTTAAATTATATTAAGCTATCATCGGGGTCAAAAACACTCCTAGGTGTAGGGATTGAGTAAACTTTAAAATTATTTACAGTGTACTCCATGCACTCCATATGAACCCCTAGTAATTTATCTCATCGAATGTAGATCTCTGACCTTTTAATACAATTTTCTGATGGAAACTCGGTACTTCCGGGCTATCAGCATTTGTCAGCTATGAAGCCCAGGATTCGTATACCGTTAAGCGACCGAAACTTACTATCCATAGCGTGTTGTTCAGGCTATTTAAGGAGCGCCGCCCTACCTATTGAGCATTCTTTTAGGGCACCTGGCATCAACGTCTCTCATAATATATATCTTACCTATATTATCCGATAATTAAGATTCTCTATAGCTCGTCAGAAGCGTCATTGAATTAATCATTGTCCAAGCCGCTTGAACATGTCCCAGAATCTTATTTGTTTTATGTTCCTTGTTTCATTTGCTTTGTTCTCGTCTATCACGGCCGATCAAGCAGCATTCAATGACTGGGATCATGGAAGAGTTCAAGTAAACGATGTGGGCATACATTTCCGGTATGCAGGAAATGGGCCTCCACTGCTACTTATCCATGGAAACCCTCAGCATAGTGTATGATCCTTCCCACAATATAAACATTGCCATGCCAACCTAATGCTTATTCTTTTTAGTACACGTGGCATATTATTGGCCCCATTCTCACCTCTCGTTTCACAGTTATTGCGCCTGATAATCGAGGAGCTGGAGACAGTTCTATCCCTAGAAATAATGATTATAGCTCCGAAGCAATGGCCTCAGATCTCAAGGGTCTTCTTGACTTTTTGCATATTGACCAAACATTGGTATTCTCTCACGACAAGGGCGTAGGTGCCGCCACTGCCTTAGCAGCTCAATATCCAAACTCGGTCCTGTCGCTTGCTGTGTCAGAATATATCTTGCCAGGATTCGGGTACGAGGAAGTATCTTGTCCCTCGTCGTCTTGGGATCTCTATTCCAACTGGCAATTAGCCTTCTTCAGTGTGACTGATGCCGCTGAATTTTTCATTCGTGGTCGTGAGAAAGAGATGTTAGCTTGGTACTTTTTCCACAGCAGCTACAGTGGTAATGAGGCTATTCCAGATCACGTCCTTCAGCGTTATTCGACCAGTATTAGCAAGCCAGGTTTCCTCCGCAGCATGTTGGGTCCTTTTTCCTCCGCTTCAACAGCGGCTGATCGAAAGTTCTTCACCAATATGTTCAAAAACTCTACTCTACAAATGCCACTGCTAGTTCTAGGTGGTGAAGCGAGCCTTGCACCTGAGAGTACTTTGAAGCAGTTTTGGGGAGATATCAAGCACGATGCAACATTTGATATAGTTCCCAAGGCTGGTCACTGGATTGCAGATGAAAATCCTAAATGGGTTGCGGAGCGTCTTATGAAGTACTTTAACAGTACTACCGATACTATGAGGCCAGCCAATCTGACGTGGCTCAAAGACAAGATAACTCTCGTTTAACGAAGTTGATTGGGAGGTCATCACAAGCAATGAGTTTATTACTTGAATACGAAGAACATTTGGAAAATTCCATTTCAGGTTATTTTATAATTGGCTATGGTAATAGTTTCGTTTCATCCACTTCGTAAGAATCCTCGAAACATATTGTTATAGAAATAAAGAGTTACCTGTAATTTCCTATATCAATATTTACTAGTATGTTGTTCATATCAGTCTGGAACCGGATATCTAGAGCCGCGAGATGCGATGAGTTTACCACACATGAGAGCATAGTTGCAACAACCAGTGGGTTGACAACGAGAAGTATAGCTATTACACCAATGTAAAATAAGAAAACGTCATAGTTATTCGGTATTCTGGCTCGTTTGAAAGCAAGACTGTTGGCCCACACCAAGAGGTTTAACACGGAAACAATGGAGGAAAGTAGAAAATGGTAAATCTCATTATCGAGAACTTCAAGCTAAGTTCTCGCCAGAAAAATTTGGTTTCAAAGTAATACAAATCACATATTTGTGAGTTACATAAACACTACATCAGAATACCTTTTTAAAATTATAATGATTGACGTAATACATATTGATTGATTGGAGACTTCGGCCCGTTATCACTTCCCTATTGTGATCAGTTTTTAGTGACACCGTTGCCCTCATCGCCGCAAGCTCACAACGAGACTCACTATTTTGACCTCCAAACGACATTTTGAACAGAGTGAGAGACGGCAAGGTCTCTGTTCATTTGTCAAGTGGAGATGTGAATTTGGCACTTTTTTCTGACGCCCTTTTCCTTTCTTCTTTCTCTCTCTCTCTCTCTCTCTCTCTCTCTCTCTTCTTTTCGCTGTTTTAAACATGTGCATTTCCCCTTAAACCTCCCTTATTATTGTATCTTTACTGGCGGGATTTTCCTGTAGTCACCAGTATTATCGTTGTTTGTGTGTACGTCCACATCAATATGGAAAAGCGGTTGTAAAATACTGGATAGATATATCCCTTTTCTCTCACACTAGTGAATGATGGTATTGCTTCAGGAATTAGGGCATTCGAATTTGATAGATGGTATACTTCTATACTTACAAGCTGAAATAGGAGTGACTTGAACAATCCACGCAACGTATAATCAGCTTCAAGGAATACGTCGACATTTCCGTTCCACAGAAGGTTTCCTAAGCCACCAGCATGGCATTGACACAGTAGTTGAATCTGATATTGAAGGCTTGAAAAATGACAGGTCTACTACAGGTTCTCATCATTTGCAGAGCAGATCAATGCCGGCTTTGCAACGCGAATAATGACCAGTATCGACATTTGAGATCTAGTATATTTATGCATATATCACTGCCAGGATCATGAAGCAGAATAGGAAGTATAATTCTATACCACATTCAATCAAGATGATATAAATGAAGCCTTTGAAAGAGTTAAACTTGTGTAGAAGTAATTTTACCTGGATACTTACCAATCATCTGGACTACCAGAATTTAGATTAAAATTCGCTGTTTCCACGACCTGTGGCAGGTTGAGATCCTTTGCGAGTTCTTCTAGCCAATCGCGAGCATATACTCTGGCTTCTTGGGGACAAAGCGGACATTTGTAGAGCAAGTATAGCGGCCATGCTAATGTTCTTGCTGCTGGGGAGAATCTTCGTCCAGAGGGATGAGGCTCAATAAAATCTGGGATACATGTTAATACTCCCGTAGCAATATCAGTCGAATTCTTGACTGAAGTTTCTCTGAGGCTCAAAAACATCGTAAATTTGTCGAATTCGGGATGTGATGTAGTATCCGTGATACCGTCGCGAATTTGACCCAGTGCATTTGAAGTTATATTCCAGATGATTTCATTTAGGAATAAGCGAACCATGCGTATAGTGTTCCAAAATTTAGCAATACGGAAGCTTGAATAACGGTAAGCAGTATGGAGATATGCCCAAGAAGGAGTATCTTCTACCGATCGGATGGTGTAGGGGAGATTGCATTCTGAGTCGTTCATAAGCCCAATTGCTTCGCGGTCGAGATTCAGCACTTCTTGCAGGATACCAATGTTGTTAGTCTCGAGAAGCCGCGAAGAATTTCGAATTTGCGCCCTAATGCTAGCAGTCTTGTCTAAAATGGCGCTAAATTTATTAGATGGGTCTCCAGGACCAAGAAATAATATGGCGCTTTTATTCAGAACAAGCAGCTCGTCATGGACGTTCATCTCCCTTTGAATGCAGCTGGTGCGGATATTGTTCGCCGCGTGAACAAATAGCTGATGTGCTACATTTGATTTGAACTGCTGTAGACCCCTTAGCTGAAGAATTCTGAGCGCCCCTGTCATGTGCATAGTCCATTCCACCGGCGACGCTTTTCCCATGAAGACTGTGCTTTCAAAGAGGCCTAGGAGGAGGACAGAAGCAAGAGTCCGATCAAGCACTGCCCCTTTTGGATCTTTAAGAGCATTGTTAGTCCGTGACAACGCCAGAGAATATTTGTTTCGGCCCTTATTCAAATATTTGTGATTGCGTGTTCGCAAAGCAAAGGTCGCAAAAGACGCAGCGTATATTGCTGCTGACAGAGCGTCATCAGCTCCTTCGTCTTCCAAGTACAGATCTTGCAGATATTCAGAGAACGGGGAAGAGGCGATGTATGATGTCATAAAATAGGCTATGGCGGTATCTTCAATACAATTTGAAAAGACGTTTGACAACCCGGGTTGATGGTAGACGTTGCAGAGCGTCTCAATTCTGGGGTCTTGCTTCTCTATGTTGTTGAATATGAATGACGAACATGGAGTTATTCTTTGTAGCTTTCCAGGATGACCAGCCTTGAAAATTGAAGTACCTTGTATTTTACGAATAACGCGATCTGTCTCGTCTCTTAAACGCAGCTGCGATGGGTTCGTATATCCAGGACACAACTTCTTCTTGCGGGCACATTGTGTGCACCCATCCCGGACCCGATCGCACTAATGAGAGATTCCTGTTAGAAGAATGTTGGTATCAAGCGTACTTATTGCATCTGATAGTTTCGAATGTCTCGGGGAGTCAGTGTTATCTCACCTTGAGACGCGTTGCTCGGCACGCATGACAAGCACTTGAAGGGCGACCACTAAACACCATATCGTGTGATTATGAGCAAAATATAAACGAGTATATAATCATCCCTGCTCGACTTGCAGAAATTTCTTGTTAGTCAAACTATAATATTTCCGTCTCTTTTTTAGATAGTTGCCCTGACTTGAGAACAGTTTTCTACCGTTCCGCTCTTCTACGAGAGGACGGTTTGAGTAAGAAGAATATCGAAGAGACCTCCTTGGATGCTAGCGTACGAAATGCCCACCGCATGGGGCTTAGCTTAGAAGTCGGGATATTTCGTAATCTGCCCCCACTACGGAATAATTTAGTCACTTTTTAGCGTAGAGTATTCGTAATATGGTGACGCATTTTATACAACAGTGTACTGCGAAACTGCGTATAATTCCTGATATATCTCTTTAAAATAGGCCTTCTACGCGTCCCTTGACCCAAGGGGACAGAAGCAGCGGTTGTACCTTGGTATGATCATGTGATAGTCAGCATATGGCTGATAGTGTGTTGATAATGCATGGCTCCAAGGGGTCCAAGGCTAGGCTCTTTGGTAAGAATTATGGATCTCACACTCGCACCGCCCTAAACAAAAGACACAGTTCTTTTGTCATGAGTTCGAATATTGAGAGCCTTATTATGCCAGAGCCTAAGCAGAGCTCGATACACTTGTCAAGACGACATATATGATAGCCCTTCCTCCAAAGTTGAATAACGCCAGTGAGAAAAAGTATCACGAAGCAACTAACACCCTTCGGTCATTTTGTCTGTTCGCCTCACTATGTTGGTGAGAAGACGCTCGAAACTTTTAGAGAATGATCAGTCTAATTCTATCTATGTTACTTAGCTTCGAAAGTGAAAATAGTGTACGCACATAGAGTAGGAGTATTGCTACTCTGCACTACCATATTATGTTGAGGGCTTATAAAAAACATGACATTCCAACCCCAAACACGAATTATGCTTACCCATCTACCATCTTAAGGTAGATGTTGGGCTGAAGACTTTTATGAGTGTTCTTCCCATTTCTTTGACATATCTTTACATGTGAGATTGACATGGAATTTGAAAATAGATTTTATGGTCTTTCCGCAAACCTCTAGAGCGATTTATGGACTTTTAAGATACCAGTGTTGATGGTAAACCAACCGCGTACAAACCCCTTACTGAAGTCCTCTATGCCTAATGAGACTATTCGTGACTCAACAGCACTGACGCGTACCATCTCAGATATCGTGCCCACTAACTCATCGTTTTTCCCGCTCCGTACAGTAGGCTGAGATTCATGAGCCGCAAGGTTGACGTATAGACCTCTCTGCCCCCATGTCTCCCTAATACTTAGCTGGCACTTTAGAACTTAGCGGCGAAATGCTCCTATGAAACAGGTATAGCGTATCCGCGGCCGCAGTCTTGAACGTCAGAATCTAAACTTCCGAAAGTCATTTGTCTACTATGGTGAGGAATTTCCATTTTAGTTATTGTGTAATATCAGAATTTCAATTATGTATTTTTTTTTTTGAAATCGCCAATAAGCACAAATCTATAAATATGAAACAGCTCTCTCTACTAAGTTATTAGCATCATCCAAGCATCATCTCAATAGGTCACTGGCCTCCATTTCCACTAAGGCAGAAACCTATATCAAGTCTTCCAATCAGAGTGCTATCATTCTAACATGGCTATAGACGCTTCTGGGGTTGTCTCCATTGTCGAACTAATTGTATACATTCCATTACTGTTCTTGGCAATAGCAGTATGTATACGCCATGGCTTCACGAGAGCTTCTGGTTGGATATATACAATAATTCTCTGTGTAGCCCGGATCACTGGTGCAATCTGTCAGCTATTAACTTACACTGATCACTCGACTGGATTGTTGAAAGCAACACTTATTATCGATTCTATCGGCATATCACCATTATTGCTTGCTACACTGGGACTGCTCTCTCGATTGTAAGTTATATGTCAGTATTTTAAATACAGAGAAGGCTTACATATTGTCCAAGCGTTGATTGGATCAACATGCGTGGTACAGAAATTTTCAGCATCAAACAGTTTCGACTGATCCAGCTGCTCGTCACTCTGGGATTAATTCTTAGTATTGTGGGTGGCACAGGCGGATCCACCTCATCTAATGGCAGTATAGAGCCTGCAACCTCAAGTAAGGTTGGCATCATCCTATACATCGTTGCCTTTGCAGGAATGCTTTACATCCTCTTTGTCTCTTACGGATATAGGGCCTTAGTCCTCAAACAAGAGCGCCGAATTATACTCGCTATTGGGATTGCGGTACCATTCATCCTCACACGACTTGTGTATTCTGCTATAGCAGTGTTTGTTCATAGCCACACTTTCTCTATAGTCGGAGGTGATGTTGGAGTTAGGGTTGCGTTAGCGGTCATTGAGGAATTCTTTACCACACTCGATTTTATAATATTAGGATTCTCTCTGCGGAAGTTGGAAGTCGACGAGCAGGGCGCTCTTGCTAGCCGCCAATGGAAGGATAGACAGGGTGATCGTCGCCGTGGTACTCATGACCGACGCAGTCGTGATAGGCACAGCCGCGATAGGCACAGCCGTGAACGAAGTGGTGTTCAAGATACAAACTACGGAGATACACGGTGAGAATCTATATTATATCGATTAGATAGATCAATATGTTGGGAAATCGGAACCAGGCGCAACATGTAAACAATTTAGATTTTAACTAATCAGTCATCGATATCAAACATATTTTTCTTTCTTATTACCGATGGTTAGTCTCCTAATATAACGCAGATATGCAAATTGTTGGGAATGCAGTGAATAAAGAACTTAGCTCTTCTCAATAGTTATTTTGGTATTATAGCCCCTCTCTAAGATATGTGTAAGTACAGAGTGCTTAACAGTTTCAACAATATGCTCTTCGACATCACTATCCAATCCACCCTGAGCGAGAAAATCGACTTGCACTTTTAGTTCATTAAGATCCTCGTGCACCTCGAGTAAAGCGGTTCCATCGGCATCTACAGCATCGGTAGCTTTCTCGCAGCTAGCACGCAAGTTGTCAAGCTCTTTGTTCAGATGCTTGTTCTCTTTCTCGAGCCGCTCGACTCGCTTTGCTAATTTATGCATCTCCTTGCGCATATTTGTTAATGTGTCCCACATATATTGGTAGTTGTCGATCTCAGAGGCAGTACTTGAATCCTCCAGTCGTCGCCTTTTCTTGCCGCTGCTTCTATTGAACGTAGATATAGACAGTGTAGAGTTACTTTTATGAGGTGGCGAGGTCTCGGCCTTGTGTGAAGGTGGAGGCTCTAATTCATCATAAGATGGTGGTCTATCGTTAAGTGATATAGACGTTTTATCCTGTGATGATGAAAAGCGTATCACCTTGCCACCACTACCATCATACAACGAGGCCAAAGTAGTTGAAATATCAGGACAAAGTGGGAGTAGGAGATTCTGAGAAGCAGCTTTGCGGACAGCGGCTAACTTGACTTGCGAAAGAACTCTTGCTGATATATATATATCGAGAGCCGTAGCGTTGGAGAGTGAGCGTAGAGCATCGAATGCTTCACCAGACAAACGCTTCCTAGGCTGTATTGGCTCCGTTGCGACAGCTGAGGCAATCAGATCGAGAGGTCGATGGAGTTCTAAATGCAAGCGAACGATTCCGCAGTTGAGTTTCTTTCGCACCACCTCCGGAACTTCTGGGTTCTCATCGAAGTCGAACAAGACGATGGAACGAGTGTGAATTTGACCGATAATATGAGATTGAGATTCAATGCCCTTTACTCTAATAGGGCAAAGCAGCTGAAACGATGCCGACGAGGTCTCATTCACGAACCGGCTCTTGAGCATTACACTATCTCTTTGCGGATCCGGGTCGACCAAAAAATGTGTCGTGTCGTTTAATCTCCATTCAACACAGGTAGGCGTCTTCAAATCGAAGTCTAGACATGGGAATATCGACATAGTTCGTGCCTTGTAGGTCGCAATGTACCTTGTAAGTGAATGGAACGGGAATCAACGTACCGAGACTGAAAGCCATGCACAACAGAGGGGACGTAGTTTCACAGACAGGCAACCTGCATGAAGCTCCAGAAAAACCTGCGAGCCCCAGCAGATCCCTTCTCGAGGCCCCGGGTCTTCCAAAAAAGGAGGGATAGTCTCGTTTAGTGGGTAGAAAGCCAGATAGGTGACCAAGAGCGCGAAAGACGATCCGCCTGAGAGCGTGACTAAGTGCACAGCGAAGGAACACACGTCAAAAGGAGCGAGCCTCACAGACAGGCAACTTGCTTGGAGCTCCAGAAAAACCTGCGAGCCCGAGCAAGTCCCTTCCCTCAGCCCCGGGTCTTCCAAAAAAGGAGCGATAGCCTCATTCAGTGGGTAGAAAACCGGACAGTTGGCCAAGAGCGCATTGCAGGCTCCCTCAACGGTGATGAATGACGAGAGTGAGGATATTGAAGATGGATCGAACAACTGTGGAGAAGAAGGGGGAGGCTGGGAAAATTGTTAAAGCTGCACGTGATTTGAAGTACCGAGGTACGAGTTCCTAGCCCCACTTTAGCGTTATCAACTCTATGCCAAAACTTGCTTATGTACTTTATATAGAGTATAAAGGACCCTACTAAAAGACTAATCTCACCGCTTTCATATTTAAGTGGGCCTCTGTTATATCCCTGCAATTATCCTTGTTTTCTTATGCCCTATAATTATAGCGACCTTAAGCGCTATGGGATAAAAATGGGTCGCTATAAGGTAATTGCTTTAGCGCACTTAGTGGTTATACACACTATAAATTAGTGATTGGATTCTGCTGGATTAATTGTGCTGCTGGTCTGTGCGTTGTCCTTGTGTCAAAAGCGGTGAAATCAGTCTTTTAGTAGGGTCCTTTGTACTTCGTACCTAGATACCTAGGTAGGTATCTAATAAAGTTTTCTCCAATACGTAATTAAGCACAGCATGCACATTCTTTGAGAACTCTATAATTAGATTGCTAACCTAGCAACTTCAGGTGCCACATACTCCGTAAGCCATTTCCAATGCGGTCTGTATGCTAATCACAGCTTATCTATGTGTGAATATTACTCAAAAAGGCTCAAGTGTACTCCGTAATTCGTAATGGTATTACTGGATTAAGCGCAGTATGCCCGCTGCCCTTCCATTTGCAGCTTTCGCAATAAATACAACCATGAATTGATCCCTTGGCACAGGTGCAAATATCGGATATCTTTCTATCAACCTAGGTTGAGTAAGCCGGCTTTGCCATGTCCATGCACTTCCTTGACGAGTAACCGGAGAAGATAGTTCGCCGTTTGTAAATGCTGTTATACATAACTTATTCGACCCAAGACTTGACATACTTACCGTTCCACTCACAGTCACAAGTCTAGACGTATGATCAGGTCCATCTTCTTTAATAACATTCATCGAATCAATTGCCAAGATTGGCTTAATGGTAGATAGTAGTGAAGAGTAAGGCCGTGTGACCAGGATCTCGTCAGAAGGTAAAGGTGGTGCTAGGGAAGGGCTACCTCGACGTTTGGAAAAATGCTCATATGCGAATGCGTAGCTTAGCAAATTTGAATCGTCATATGCCTTGCCACAGAAAGAAATGCCCACTGGCATCTTTTCCTTTTCGAGGGTACCCATAGGAACCGTGATGCACGGCACTCCGAGATGCTTCAATGCCCGGCCACCATTGGCGTACTTCACGCCGTCTCGCAGCGCGTGAAGCATTGACTCATAGTTTTCGTCTGCATTTGCCAATGCGACATCTCCATTAGTTGGGAAGGCTATGAGATCGTATTCGTACTTATCCATCCACATCTCGAGATCTTTTTTGCGCATTTCTTCGAGGGCCATGAGCGCCTGTTCACATCCAGGGAGGTCTGTGAGACCTCCCTGGCGTTTGCGCACAATTTCAAACATATCTTCGTATCGAACTTGATTCTGTGTCTCAGTATGCTGAGCTGGATCGTCCATAGGAGCAATATGAGGATGAATTTTCTCGGGATCCGCAAATATGAGACTGGGATACTTTTCGTCTCCGTTGTGACGTAGGAAATCATCCCAGCTTAAAGCAATCATGTCACATCGCTCAAGACTAGCCCAACCTTGAGTCAAACCAGGGACATTCATACTCTGGCCAGGGAAATCTTGTCTAGTGTAGTTTTCGAATAGAGGGAAATCTGTCTCAATGATGGTAGCTCCTAGAGATTCCAAGTCTACTCTAGCACGGTCCCAAAGTGTTCGCACTCCAATACTGCAAGCGTTTTTGGGCCGCGAACCCGGGACACCAATGAAACATTTGGGTACAGCAATGCGTTTCCCTCTGAGAGCATTGGGATCTGCCAGTGTGTGGTAATCCGTTGGCCGTATCTCTGATATCTGAGGGAGATTCACGTATTTTTGCGAGCGCCAAAAGTCTGGTTTATCAGCCGCACTGGTTGCAACAACAACATTCAAAATATGGAATAAATCTGCCATCGACCTTGTATGCGGGACAACTAGATCGCATGTTGGGTAAAGCGGCCACAGACCCTGAGACGGAATAATACTACGTGAAGATGTATAGGCCACTAACGCATTGTTGGACGCTGGAGAGCGGCCAGAAGTAACTGCTTCACCAGCAAACCCAAACGATGCCAGACTGGCCGCAGTTGAAACCCCGCAGCCGTATGATGAACCAGACGCATAGGCTGTGCTCATGTAAATAGGGTTATATGGGCTCTCGGATCGTCCGTAGAGCCCACGTTGACACCCACCATCAGCCATGGGTGGCATATTTGTTTTTCCAAGAACTACAGCCCCGGCAGCACGAAGTAGCTCCACAATAGTTGCATCCGACCCGGCGATGAGGTTTGCAAAGGCAGGAGAGCCTGCGGCAACAGTAAGGCCTTTGACCTGAAAACTATCCTTCACAGTGAAAGGAATGCCTTCTAGCGGGCGTCGTGGCTTTCCGGATGCACGGTAGTCATCCGACGCCTGAGCTTCGTCGAAGACATTTGGATTCAGAATACAGATGGAGTTCAGGCGCGGACCACGACAGTCATATTGGCCGACTCGATGCAGATAAAGTGATACAAGTTCGACGCTCGAGATAGCACCAGCTTCTAATGCTTCCTTTAGATCGCCAATGCTGGCCTCGACTAAGTTGACTTTTAATGAGTCTGTCATTGTATGTAAGAGCGAAAGAACGAAATATGAGAGGTAGGTTGAGCAGCCAAATAGAGAGGCGTATGCAATTTTCAGAGGTAATGTACCACGATTGAATAAAATAAACGTCTTTTATATGTAGACCTGTGCTGCCATTATATACATACATACATACACACACATACACGCACATACACACACATATATATATGGAGCAGTGGATCAAGTCTTTTAGGCAGATGCCCTACCCTTCATTGTTCGAGCAATTCCTAGTTTTCAGTAAAATACAACTCTTGGCTCACTCATTGTATGCGATCGCCTTTATTCTCCATACAATAATAGAAATGTCCGTTAATCGTTCAGCTTCCGCACTTCGAGACGAGATTCGGTGCGAGTTTCCTCTTTTGTACTCTGGAGACGATACTCGTCTCGACCTTCCTTCCCAGTCCCCGGTGGGGATTAGCCTAAGGCCCCACCAGTATGGATACGTTGTAGATGCGTTCCAGTCAAAATGTGGGCCAACGCCATAAATGATGCTCTTTACGGCACCAACGACTTCTTGCTCTGTATATATATCAGGGCCCCGGACACAATATAGAGTATTACCACTCTCTTACTTGTCTATTGTGCAAAACAAGTGTCTCCCTTCTTAAGTCACCGATCATTCAAATTTTACATTACCTGTCGCTCCCAAGAGTGTGGTTCATATTCAGCACGGAATATCTAAACTCTATTCTTGCGTGACGAAATAGTTATGTGGGGAGCGCAGAGTATTACGTGATGTTGTGTTGAATACGGAGCAGCGATCGGCTAAATAGCTAGTCCAACTCCTTACCTCACGGCGGAAAAATCGTTCTACCCCAAGTCTGCAATTTTGGTTCCTTAGCTGAGGTTGAATGTTGAATGAAATTAATAGCTCACAATTCGTCCAGGAGTCTGACCAATTTGACGAAAAGCATTAATAGAGCTCTATCGAACTCAACTATGACAAACTCAACACTGGGGTCCGCACATGCGTTCTATAGCATACAATTAGATCGATTTTATGTCTGGTTAGGACATATTTCGAACGAACTATTCTGTTCCTGGTGTACTCGACCAAGATTGATGAACCCTTACAGTGTACTAAGTCATGCCCCCAGAAGCTGATATTTTCAGCATCGGTTGTTTGGAGGAAGTCAATTCTAGATTCATTGATAAATATGAAGTTCGCGTCGACATAGAGAGATAGATAATAGCACAAAAATACGCGATATGCATAATACCACCACTATGTAAACCGTCTGCGTAGAGTACATAGTTGCCACAATATATATCTGTTTGAGCAAAATGACGAGCGGCAGCCGTATAGTATCAAACTGAGAGCCTGAAACGTACTGTGAAAGGTGTTATATATCAACTACTTAAATGTACACTCCGTAATTTCTTTTTGACATCGTGGTGAGCGGTGGTTACTGATGTGTATCTAATAGATACGTCTTCTTGTTATTGGTCTGAACGGGTATGCATTAATCCGAGCCTGCGCGATACTCACATCGGATAAGCATTCGCTGCCCCCGACCCTCGAAATTAACACCAACATTCGATGAAATAATACTGCGGCAGAGTGCTAAGTCTCAACTTTGCGTCTATCTTTACTCCACCTCTTTCGTCGTCATATTACTTCCCTAAAGCTCTGGCCACCCATATGTGTGTTAAACGCTGTTTCGAAAGAAGATGTCGGCTATGAGTCGCAGTAGCAACGGTTGCTGGACATGTCGGATCCGACACCGAAAATGTGACGAACTACGCCCAAGATGCAAAGAGTGTTGTGACCGATATATTCCTTGCCATGGCTACGGGCCTAAGCCGGTGTGGTTTGACAATGAATTTCTGCTACACGCTGAGTTGACTCGAATTAAACATGCGGTAAAGGAAAACTTTCGTCGCAACAGACGTCTACGGCGGGGCTTTTCACAAAGCTCCACTAATAGCAAGAAGATACTGTCAAGGGCACTTTGTCAGCAGACTTCGCCAGATTTTCCTGTCAGATCTTCTTACGAGACCAAGAGTTTGGAATTCCAAGAGTCCCAACTACTCATCCATTATTTAGATTATATTTTCCCGCTACAATATCCTTATTATGTAGATAAACCAGAGTCTGGTGGCCGCGGATGGCTACCTTGGTTGCTCTTGAAAAGTGGCCCACTATATCAAGCTATACTTACCTTGTCTACTCTTCATCGTTATACAAAAGTCATTTCGCGGACTAATGAAATGGAGCATGAAATAATTAGATACCACACCAAGGCTTTGCAGGACCTTCGAGAGACGATATGCTACTATGACTTCGATGGCCTCCACATTGGCAACGAACATACAGTTGAGTTCCTTGCTTGCGGGCTAACTTTAATGAGTTTTGAGGTAGGAGGCTAGTTGTTTTGTCAAGGGTCAACTGACAATAAGCAGGTTTTCAAAGGAGGAACAGCAGGATGGCAACCCCATCTTTTGGCACTCGCTACCGTGGTAAACAAAATTGCCTCCGTGGGAGTACATGACAAATCGACATCCGAAGCCCTGTTGAGCCGCTGTCTAACTGAAATAGACAACACTGAAAATGCATTACGATTTTTTATAGCCAATTTAGTTTGGTTTGATATCCTAGCCAGTTCATCGACTGGAACTTCCCCGAAGATTTGCTATAGGTTTTGGCTTGAGGAACAGAGACTTGACTTATCTCACGTCATGGGGTGCGATAATTGGGTCATGATTGCCATAGGTGATATTGCGGCAATGAATGCTCGAGTAACATCATCGAGTTCTGAAATCTTAGAAGATGCATTCAATATTAAACGCCGATTAGAAGCTGGATTGAACGAATTGGATGCAGCCGCGAAGGTGAGTCTTTCTATGATCAAAACAGGTCGCGAATCTTGCTTACCATATCATGGCTTCTCAGTCGCCAAACTCCAACAACGCCCTTATCTCAAAGGTCTACGTCGCCTCAGCGTTGGTCGAACTATTCTCTATATGTCCCAAAATTTGTTCAACGCAGCAAGAAATCCGAGATGCCGTGACGATTGTCATGGAGGCAATTCAAGTTATTCCGGAAGGTTTATCTCTGCGTGGATTGACCTGGTCAATATGTGTTGCTGCATCAGAAGCTCAGGAAGATCAGCAGCCTTTTTTTGAGGCTTTGATGCTGAGAATTTTAGCGGGGTCTGGGCCGGGGTTCAGTAACTGTTACACAGTCTGGAGCATCATAACGCAGTCGTGGGACCAACGCAAAGCTCGCCCAATGGAGCCTTATAATTGGAGAGATGCAATGAAATCTATGGGGATATGCGCGCTTCTCGTCTGAGAATTTCGGCATCCGCTTAACTCTATTGTTCGCGAGTGTGCAATTGTGTGGTGGCCTTCTGCTGCAATACAGATCGTGCACATGACCTCATAGGCGGAATGGTCTTTTCTTCCTCTTATTTAATAAGAAATTGCCATATAATTGTAATGATTCTCGAGCGTTAACTAAAAAAATATTGCGAGGCCTTGATAAGGGTCAAGTCAAAGCTCTTCCACGTGCTCCGCCTCAATATACGTTGTATTGAAAATAGCATATATGCTCATATTCTTTTTCTAGCCTGGTGCCCCTCTTTTTTACCTAGTTATCACACCCACAATCATTTTGGGGCCATTTAAGAAGTGTGAAATACTGAAATGGTAATATAACCCCTACGTTGAATTCATCGGCCTTTTTGTTCTATCAAGTTACATGTGAGTGAGCATCACAGTGGAGAACCTTTAACCAGAGCCAGTATAGGTCTTAGCAGAGTGTTTTTTTTTTATATATATAAACTAATAGTAGTTACTCAACTCAGATATTTACAAAGCTAATGTGATTATATACCTAACCAGCCATTACTCTAATAATACATATATTCCGGGTAGCTAGTAATGCTTGTTTAAGATGCTATATATCTATCATCAGTTCTCTTGTTTTGTGTTTGAACCAAACCGACTTAAATCTTTTAATCAATCCGTTGCGCAGTTAGAGCTTTTCTTGGGATCTATTGCTAATAGGCTATCAAAGGCTAGTTCTAAAAAAAGTTTGTGCAACCCTACATGGTAAGATTCTATAAGCTATCTGAAACTCATTTTAAAGTGAAAGGCAAAGAAGGTTTTTAATTAAAGAGTCTTATAGATCGCTGCTTGAGATAGTATTGGGTTTTAGCTCGTTCTTATTGATGATGGACTCCTAATATTCATCATTCATTCCATGAGGCCCTGAATTTAGAAACTACGAATGATCCATCACTGAAAGTGATTGGAGCTATTAACCATGGTAGTAAGAGCGCGAGTATTATAGCATGGATTCTTTTTTCTTATCTATTCTGTATCACATGTAACCTCCACCGAAGAGCTTCCTGAGGACAGTCCCTCTATGACAATATACTGACTATGTGCCCTGATCCTCTTTCCATATTTATACAATACCCATGGCACAGGCACCAAAGCCACCGATACGAATCCTAGTAGACTACTGGCCCAGCCGATTCCTAAAGATGAGAACATTTGCACAGTAAATAGTGGAAACGCACCTCCACCAGCGTACCGTAGAAGGCTATTGGCACTGAGAGCACTAGCGCCATGCAGTGATCCGTATGAATTCATGATATAAAGAGCACCACTGCTGTATACCATGATGTTTCCTACTGCAAATGGCACAGCTGCGATAACTGGACTTATCCAATATACGCCGGCATTCGCGGCCCAACCAAACCAGAACAGGCTTATTGGATTCAGTGCACAGCCTACCATCGCACCATAGAGGCGATATTCGGGAGGCACTGCACCAACGCCATACTTCGCTTGCAACGCAGGGTATGTTCGCCGATCGATAAACACTACGGCCACAAAGCCAATGACGCAACCCAACGCAACCGAAATGAAGGTGAGGCCTTGTTGACCAGGCGAGAAGCCGTACTGACCACCAAAAATATAAGGGAACGCGGCGAAGAAGCTGTAAAACACGGCGAAATTGAACGCCATGTAGATGGTCATGAAGAGCACAATAGACTCAACAAAGAGCATTTTAAAAGGTTTGAGTACAATACGCTGGATGACGGCAGTCAAAGGAACGGTGTTATTGGCCGGTGGAGATGCATTAAGCTGTTTTTCCGTTCGTGCTCGTTTTTGGAGAATTGTTTTCTTATATGTTTCGGGTTGCGGAATGGAATAGAGATAATTGAAGGCGACCATGAATAAAATTACCCATTCGAGCCAGCGGAAGCCCTTCTTCTCGCTGACGAAACCGCCGATAACAGGTCCTGAAGATATCAGCAGAGAAAAGACAACGGGACTAAGGCATTTTGTCTCACCAAGGGCTGGACCAAGAAAAGGAGATACAAAGTAGAAAGGATAAACAAATCCTGCAAGTGCTGGTGGCCACAGATCTGCATTTGTGCCTCCGCCTACTGAGACGACTGCGCTTCCAAAGAAGCCACCAAAAAAGCGGCAAACGGCTAAGGTTGTAAAGTTCTGTGCCAATCCTGAGCCCAGGATAAACAGACCGAAGACTGGAACAGTCGTAAGGTATACGATCCTGCGGCCATAATACTCACTAACTGGAGCCGCGATGATAGCGCCGAGTCCAAGCCCCCAAAGAAAGAGTGAAAGACCAAGGAGGGATACCGTATGGGGAGTCCCAAATTGTTCCGATATATCGTTGGCTCCAGATGTGTAAACGGAAGAAGCGAAGGACCTGAATCAATTAGAGTCTACATTTGGAATGGGTAAATGATGCTTACACGTTGATGCAGAGAAATGCCGGAATGCTGGTCATATAGATGCGCTTCCAGATCGGCCAGTTATACGGGCAATCTGGATCGTCTGGCCCCCTCCATTCGTTTATCTGAGACTCCTGTTGCGCATTGCTCTGCGTACTCTGTGGTGGAGATTTGTCAACCATGCTTCTGCGCTGCTGAGCTCCTGACAGCCGCTGCCCGTTGGCAACAATTGCCCGTTGGGGTAAGTTGTAATTCAAGTTCCCCTTGGTATTGAAATAACAACTTAGCGAAAATCAGGGAACAGATACTATGTGAGGGTGTTAATTGTAGAAGTAGCGCCTCTTCCAGATCATGGAATATTGGAGGGCAATTCGAAAACGACAATCCGAGACATTAAAAAATCAGTGGTGACTGGAAAAATATTTGGAGCCACTGATTGGACCTTTCGGAGACATGAGGTACACGTCACTAGAGCAGTCAACCAAAAAAAAGTACTAACCAAAATAGTGTCATACAACGGGATACTCCGTTACAATCCTTTGAATAGTTATATATGTATGTAATAAATACGACTAGGCCAGATAAAACGATACCTGCAAAGTACAGTTACCGTTATTAGGGTATAATTGAACGGTAACTTCAACAAAAAAACCATGATATTAACTCAATGAACAAGTATTAGAGAACTTGTAAAGAGGGTGCACTGCTGTTGCAACTATACCTACTTCAGGCTAGATTAGGGGTCAAAGTGGTTTGGAGAGTGGATTCTATTACGTTTGCAATAGGTGTGTATGAATTTATAAGCGGGAGCCGAAAAATCCGTACAATACCGCCGTTCAGGACGGAGCACAGAGTAACTTTGACACATTATGCAGAGAAATTGCGCCATGCTGCTATTACTACTCCGTACTTACATCATAATAAATGAAATATTCTTGATGGAAGAGACTGTTATAATAGAGTAGGCATGAAGACCATCGAAATCTGACCGAAAGTACAAAATTCTGCATAGCTTGTATGTGTTTTATTATTTCATTACTTATGTGAAATTATTACATAGCAGCAGAGGATATCAAAGTTTCGATAAAAAACCCCCACGCTATGTTGGTAAATAAGAGAGTGTTGTAGAGTGTGTTGCGAGTATGTAAATATATTTTGGAGGTGAGCTGAGCATACCTAAGCGCTAGGCATCGATGCATCAACAGGCCAATTGCCGACATGCCAATGTTACAAGGGGGGGAGAATACCACAATACGTAGGTGTTATTACATAACGAATAGTCTATTCAAAGCAGCATCTCTCAGAATGTTACATCTGTTTTCAGTTAATATATACCACCCAGATTTAGCCTTACCGATATCGGTACAGAAGGTGAGTCCCACTTCTTTATTAGAAACGCAGGCGCGGCTGTTGACTCTTAGAGGTTCCATTCTGAAGACTATCATATGTAGCAGAGAGGACATGTTCTCGCATTTGTGTTAGGTACTCGACGAGAAACGGAAATGGATCACATGGTCACTCAATAAAATGTCAACATATAATAATGTCCATATACTTAGAATTATAGTGAAAGTATGTATATTAAATACTATTGCTTTGACAATATTTGACCTTCCAAGGCTCCAACATTGGGCTTGAGACTAAAATTCGATGGAACGGGCCGATGGAACGGGCCGAAGTGCCGGCTCTAAAAACTCAGATGTAAACCAAGGTGATAGTACTAGTGCTTATGGGCTCATTTCGCCTACGAATTGCATCAAGCAGACAGAGTGGCAAGGAAACAAGTATTAACCCGAATGTACATACGGAGTAATACAAATGCGGACTTTGTGGCAATTTTCTCTTCCATTGCAGAGAAGGGTTGAAATTCGAGAGGATAGTAACGATGAGAGGTGGCATTGTAATGCCAATTTGGAGCATACTTGTCATATGGCTACTCATGAACCTGGCAGCCCTGTATGATCTTTCCTACTTTCGGCGCTTGCTGCAGTAATGTTCCCTGTAAGTTCATTAGTAGTACTTTGTACTATCATATTTTAGAGAATTCCGCCACTCCAAGGTAGGTTAGCTTCCACTTTGAGTTTGGTCACAATAATATAACGGTGGTGATAGTAGAACCTAGTGTAGTATTCTATTAGTAGGTCAAACTACGCAACTACACGATTCTCCTCTTTTGTGTGTATGAATATACTAAAACCTTGCGGTGATTTGGTCAGACACCTGATACGCAAAAATCGTGAAAGGTCTAGAACCAGATTCATGCCGTGCTCGAATGGCGTGTTCAACCACTCAATCATTGGGTCGCTTCCAAGAGCCATGGTGGCGACTTCGTTGGTACTCTGTCCATCAAATCAGCAATTAATTCTTGGAAAGTATCGACCCTAAGAAGTTAGCTTCCTCCAGACTAACTCAAATTAAATAACATTGCATCGGCAACGGCAATTTCTGTCCCCGTTACGCCTTCAGGGGTAATTCCCGGAAGGCGGCAATCTGACGTAAGACGTTGAGTGCTACCATACGGTGTACAATGACCAATATCTCGTTACAATTATGACATTATATCCTTGATGAACTTGACCTATGAATCAGTACCTACTTGACCAGACCCCCACTCCACTCAAATGGGATCTGAAATCTATTGCATCTATTGCATCCCGGTGAAAGATTCAGCCTAAAGCTTAAGGATTAAGGAACATATGTTAAAAAATGGACTAGTACTTGAATTCAGAATTAAATATATCGACTAATGTGGTATTCTCCCTCGGGCTTTTTGATTTGGATTGTAAAACAACCGGAGAATTGATGTACATCTTCGGCTTTTGGTCGACTACCTCTTTGTAATGACATCTATGTGCACGGCATAGTGAGTAACAAGGTAGTGTAAACAACTCCACATTCTATGAGGACAACACCCATTGAAAAGGTTGGCATGCGTTCAGAAGTGTCCCTATCACATGCATATATCCTAGAAGCTCATGGTACGTAAACACCACCCATGTCTCCAGTGTGGGGGTTTCTCTGAAGTCCTCAATTGGAGTCTTGAAAATACTATATAATTGCCTGATGGAAGTGCTTCTTCATGGCAATTGGGAACTCAACTCAGTTCTGTTGACTGAATAAACACGCCCAACCAAAGTCAGAAACTGCAGAATACTAAAAAAAGCTTTATGACGAAATATGAAGCTTCTCATTACAGCTGGTCTTCCTTCTTTTCGTACTGAGACATACTCGTCCAAGTACATTCATGTCTGCAATGCCAATATCGACCTTTCTATTCCGTTAACCAATCCAGAGACAGTTGATGTATGGATATGCGATGGCGAGGAAGTCACCAATGAGCTAGTGGGCTGTTGGTTGAGCCAAGCCCCTCATATCCCCAAGTCGATACTGGTGAAAGACATTGCGAGTATTCCACGCTTGCAAGAATATGCCAATGGGCGTTTATTTGAGATAGCGGGATTCCCAGATCAAAAGGATACTACAATACAATGGGAGGAATCAATACTCCGAGATGCAGAAATGCTATATGCGCGTGGCCGCGCCAATAGTGGATTACAAAACCCAAGTACAGCAAGAGGCCATGACCGCAAGACAACTGTTCTGCTTGTTGGGGCGGGTATTGTGAACCTCATTACTGCTGTGTTCTTAGCTTCCCGTGGTTACCAAGTGCGCATAGTAGATGCGGGCCCAAACCCTCGACTATGCAAGGACTGGACTCTTTTGGGCGTCACCAACGGAGGTGGAAACGCACGTATGTTCACTCATACAGAGGCAGATAACTACAATGAGGTGGGCAGCAAAATCTATCAAAATATGCAGTCAATCTTCCGAAAGACCGCCCGCAACGGCGGATGGAGTGTGAAGCCGCCTAAAGATTTTACTGCCGCAGAGCTTGCTTGGGTTGATACATTTGAGCAGGTTCCTGCTTGGCTGGCCAAAACATTCAGGCAGAATATACATTATATTAATCAAGAGGCTGGGAAGCTGTGGAATGAGCTTATTGAAACGTCGCCACAACTCTTTGAAGATGTGGAATTCCGCAGGGACATTTTACGCCTATATGTAGAGCCAATTGCTCTAGATGCAGCCATCAAGCTGCACAACCAACTGGGTGCGATGGTCAAGGCCACTTCTCCGGAGGAATTTCTGACAGCAAATCCCGGTTTCCGCTCTGCAGCAGATTCAGATCATCTTGCAGGAGGCATCACTGTGGACGGGTTCACTGTGAATATTCACCCCTTCGTGGCGAAGTTGATAGACCATATCACTGGTTTGGGTGGAGAGTTTGTCTGGGAATGTGAGGTGCAGAGCATAGAACGAAATGCTCTGGGTCAGGTTACCGCGCTGGAATCAAAATTGGGGTCCCTGGAAGCAGATCACTATGTAGTGAGCCCTGGGGTGACAGGAAATAACTTGCTGAACGGAACAGCTTCCGAAAACTTGATCCAAGGCGTACTAGGGATATGGCTACAAATTCCCAACTTACACCCGAAATTGCAGCATTCAATGAAAATCCACCGACGCGCTCACCTCGTCGAAGACATCAATGTTACAGTGGCAAAAGATGTGGAAACCGGTGAAGACATTCTCATGTTTGGAGGTGGGTACGGCTACGTCGGCCTAGATCGTCCTGCACCAGACTCTCCAGAACTCAAAGCTCTCTTTAATGAGCTGGAAGAGGTAGCGCGCATCTATTTCCCACAAGGGTATGCGGCGGCGAAAGAGCGCGGCACCATGTACCCAGGCGGTAATCACAAGTTTTGCGTCCGACCTTTCACGACCACAGGCCTCGGACTTTTTGAAAAAATACCTACAACAAGCGGAGGCCAGTTGATCATTAACGGCGGAAACAACACTGGCGGTTTTGCGCAGGCACCAGCCATTGCACGTGCGGTATGGCGAGCTTTAGTTGGCGAGCACGACCCTATTCATGAACTTTTCCATCCTGATCGCGGCAGGCTTCCGACTGCCGTCACTTACAAGTCTCGATTCTCCGAGCCACTGTCTCTAAGCAGTATAGAATCTCGGCAGCCATTGAGGGTGCTGTTGCTCTGCTCAGACGGCCCTCAGCATAGTTACCTACGATACCGCCTAGACCAGGCTTTTCCTGGCTACCGCTGCATCTTAGAAACGCATGATGGGCAGGTGCGCCAACTTGTAGAAAAGCGGCGCATAGTTGACGCTTGCTATATGAAGTATCATAGCCTACGACGTTATTACTCCGGTCATGACCATCAGCGCAAAACTTACTTCAACCACCTAGTACCACAGGACCATGTTTCTCCATCACCAGATCTCACCGTTGACAGTGTGAACTGCCGCAAGGTATGGGAAGCGGTGGAGCAATGGAAGCCGGAACTGACTATCGTTTCGGGAACCAAGTATATCGGGAGGAAGCTAATTGACCGAGCTGGCTTAATGATTAACTTACACATTGGGCATTTGCCAGAGTATAAAGGAAACCACTGCATCTTCTTTGCTTTGTATGACGGGGCAGTGGACAAGGTGTCAGCAACATTACACCAGTTGACACCGCACCTAGATGGGGGCGACGTTTTAGATAGGGTTTTCCCGCCAATCTTACCGGAGGACAGTGAGGAAACTCTGTATGCACGGTGCGTCCATATGGCAATAGATCGGTGCGTCAAGCATGTTGAGCAATATTCGCTTGGGAAGAGATTAGAATTTGCTCCCCAGAAGGCTGTAGGCAGAACTTTTCGGCATCGGGACCGTACGCCTGCTAAGGAGCTGTGGCTATGGTGGAAATTAAGCATGGGCGGGCTACTAGGTGACAACCAGAGCGTTGGCAAACCGAAACTAGAGTAAAATGAGGGGAAAGGAAAAGTGTCAGCTTGTTTCTAATATTGAATATACCGAAATTTAAGATTGAATGCAGCATTTTGTACCATTAGGTTTCCTATTTCAACCCTATTGCGTTCCGGCACAATCGATCTTATATAACTAGTTAGTCTGCCAAGATTGATTGCTAATCACGGATCAACCGCACTCTTTTGCCTAGTAGCGTGTTCGAATTGACAGGTTCGTAATAAACACATCAGATCACCTGTTGTTCATTTATGTGTTCATCAGAGAGACAGCTCAATTAGCATGCAGTGTGTTCATCTTTATTTCCTGTATTTTCCAAGATGCCGCGTACTGTGATATTTCCAGTTAGCCGTACAAAGGAACAGTATTTCCTACATCGTTACGTTGATCTTATGGCCCAGAACTCACAAAAATAACGATTATATTCAACAAAGTGTCCAGAATAGTATAACTTGTGGCCTGGTTTCCGCCTTTGTAGCAATTTCACGGGATCTATTTTGATGATCCTGATGACATTCCTAATAAGATGAAAATTGTTCGATCTAATAGGAATTGTGTATATGGTACAGAGATATGATAATAGTAGGGTAGCACTATAATATATCCATTCGTTCTACGTGGATTTAGTATCAGAGGCTCGTTCCAAATCTCACCTCACCATATAGGGCATACTCTGTCCTTGATATAGAGACCAGATACCCGGCACATGTCCCACACCAATATGGCTTCAAACCTGTGGACTTACGATGTTTTATCATACAATTTTTGTATACAAATTTATATCTAGGTCATTAGAAGCCTTTACTAGGTTCAGCCACTTTTCCCTATGAGACATACAGAAACGGTTGTTTTCCGTGCTTGTCCGCATTCTGTGGGGCTGGCGCGGAGCTGGCAAAGCTCCAAACTCCCAAAGAGATCTCTAATTCAAGCATAATGCCAAAGGGGGCAATTGGAATCTATATGAAACTAGCTTTGCAATAGAAGATTAAATCCAAATAATATATACCATGCTTGCCTTTTTCTTTTATTCAACGAAGTGGTGACAAAAGAATAAGTGTGGTGGTAATTTGCCAACCTAGTGACTGCTGAAACTGCCAGCAATGATGGCAATAGCGATCCCATTCTACTAGGACAAAGCTTGTATGATCATTTACTCAAAATCATCAAATATACTAGATATTGGCACCCTAGGAAACCATTGCTATACAATCTTATTTCATCCAAAGACGTGTAACATGAGCACATAATGTCGGCCAGTGCCGTTCAAGATGGCTAACTGTGTATCTATTGTAGGATGCTCCATTCTGCTGGGCAAGATAGTTTCCTCCTTGAACGAGTGCAGATTCTCATAACATCAGTCTGAGTTTCAATGCTGTATCAATGGTCACCCACACGATTACTACGATAGATCAGTGTGCTAATAGAATACTAACAACGCGCTTGTCGAATGGTTAGGCTTCAGAAGTAGATGAGGATGAAAAAGAAAAGAGAAGATGTAGCCACGAACGAGATGCTTGATGGGTGCTGAGATGATCATAGGTCCGCAGGCAGTCTATGTTTCTGCTTTAGGTTTTTCAGCTAATAACAACTGGATTAATAATCTCCTCGAGTCGGATGCCTGGTATCTAAAACCTTCTCCACTTTCCTACCATCTACTCCGCAGGCATCATATACATGATGATTTTCTATCTGGTAGCATTATTCTTGTATAGGGGACTGATCTCGCGCAATTAATTACTACACTCTACCACCCAAGGGACTGTCCGATCTAGACGCTCCATACACCAGCCGCAGATACTTGGAGCACAAATAAATACGCAGCCATCACCTCGCTGATATCCGCATATGCATAAATATCAAACCCCGGCACGCTTTTGGCATTCAGTGGGCTATAGACCAGTCTGACGCTCTCACGCGGATACACTAGGGATGTCAGCTTGGTAGCGCAGGCATTTATAGTAACGACATTGAACAATGCGCTACTGCGCGTCTCACCCCACTTCAATGCAGAATGTTAAGCTAAATCCCGGGATGCGCAGTATGCTGTCAATCTATCAATAGCAGGTTCAGCTGCCTGCTCATAAATTAAAATTTTCTAAACCTTCTCGTTGTATATACAACCATACTATGATGTGCAATGACTTTAATGCGCACGCGAGCAAATTCTCAATGAGCTTCTTGAATGATGATTCGCATCGCGCAGCAGCTCCGACACAACAATCTCATACGAATGTTTCGTTTATCAATTACATCAAAGTAGGTAGTCTCAAGAGTAATAAGTATAAATTGCGCATAGTTATGGTATCAAATAACAATAATTAACCGTTCATTCTGATTGAATCTTCAGATTTTTTAAAGTCAAGACTTTTGATATTGCTATAAAGCAGAGGTTATTCGGCAGGTGAAGGGATGGTGGCGCTTCATTAACCATTCCGCAAGATTATTATCGACTGAATAAACCACTGTTCAGATACCTATTCATGTATGCTGCTGAATCAATCTCTAGCTGTCGCACATGGAGATGATTGTTCTGAACTCACATGATAAATACTACAATGTCTGTGCTTTCGTCCATCCAGAACAACCAAAGATAATTGACTTATATTCACTAGATCGCATAGTATAATAAACTGTAATAACTTCGTAAAAGTGGCAAACAAGATTGAGGCAGACGGAGCTGGAATAGATCCTTGGCACTCCCCAGCCGCCAAAATAAATAATACTCCAAGAGAACTGCCGTTCGCTCCTTGTGGCTCTTGTAATTGTTAATCTCTTTTTCAACGTTTTTTGATTCTTTTAATCTCCGATATGATTTCGAATGAATGCTCCATATCGATCCCTTTGGATGCCATCACCTCTTAGCCCTATTGTGGTAAATTTCTCTCTATGTACTTGGAAACTTCCTTGGACTTTTGGAATCTTTTATACACACCTGCTGCTCAGCCAAAGTCTTGTGGTATAAAAAAGTCAGCACCCCAGTCTTATCAATCTTTGAAATTTCGAGCGTTACGACCTACTCCGTCCTTGGCTAATCACTTATCATTCATTGCCAGGGATTTGAATGCCTATACGAACTAATTGATAAGTATTAAGGTTCAAGCTATAAATATTGGAGACAACAAACTCCGTGCGCTAGACCATGTTTCTGGTATGTACTCCGTCAATCCATACCCCGTATGCAGTGCCCCGATCCACTTCGTTAGCCCTTTGTTAGCTAGCCCCACTCTTATTCCCGAGGCGTTGCGAGATGGGTGATTATCTCATCAATAACGCCCGATATAGCTGCCTACACATTTTGCAGATTTGTGACGAACCGGTTACCTATAGGTTAGTATAGATAGGGATTTCCAATTACCTGTTCAGGATTTCTATTGGCGGATGGGTCAGGTCGGACTTGGGTAGCATATAATATCACGCAGCTGGT